>PISX010005525.1:0-106851 GCA_004024625.1 Mellivora capensis | reverse complement strand
AAAAGTTGAAAATAGAACTACCCTATGACCCAGCAATTGCACTACTGGGTATTTACCCTAAAGATACAAACGTAGTGATCCGAAGGGGCACGTGCACCCGAATGTTTATAGCAGCAATGTCTACAATAGCCAAACTATGGAAAGAACCTAGATGTCCATCAAGAGATGAATGGATAAAGAAGATGTGGTATATATACACGATGGAATACTATGCAGCCATCAAAAGAAATGAAATCTTGCCATTCGCAATGATGTGGATGGAACTAGAGGGTATCATGCTTAGTGAAATAAGTCAATCAGAGAAAGACAACTATCATATGATATCCCTGATGTGAGGAAGTGGAGATGCCACATGGGGGACTAGGGGGGTAGAAAAAGAAGAAAAGAAACAAGATGGGATTGGGAGGGAGACAAACCATAAGTGACTCTTAATCTCACAAAACAAACTGAGGGTTGCTTGGGGGGGGGGATTGGGAAAGGGGGTTGGGGTAATGGACATTGGAGAGGGTATGTGCTATGGTTAGTGCTGTGAAGTGTGTAAACCTGGTGATTCACAGACATGTACCCCTGAGGATAAAAATATGTTTATAAAAAAAATTAAATAAATAAATAAATAAAAGTTTATTATGGAATATGTTGTATTAAACCTCTAGTTATAATGGTAAATAAATTTTAAAAATTAAACAGAACAAGAATAGTGAGAATGAATTAAAAATAAAAGTTGTATCCATGAAATATACAGGTTTTAGGGCAATACCAGAAGCTTAATATATTGTTTTCCCCTGATATTTGGGTTTTACAGTTTTACAGGGACCCTGTGGTGGTTGTCCTCTCATTGTTTTGGCTGGCTTCCTGGGGGACGGCCCTGCCGCATTGTTTTTCTGGCAGTCTTGCTTGGGCTGAGTCCTCCTGCCCCATATCAAGGGGCTAGGTTCTGTGGAAACTGGTTTTTCAGACTTTTGTTGTCTGGAGGGATTTTTTGTTTTGGGGTTTTTTTCCCCCCTTTGGTGGCTTTTTGCAGCTTTTTGGAGGTTTAGTGGAAAGCAATCTGCAGCCAGACCTCCTTCTCAAAGAGAAGCCTCAGTCTGCTCCCCTCTAGGTGGTCCAGAACACACAGACTCCCCCTCTGCAAACTCCGTCTGCTGATCCGTGCAACCTCCCACAGGCAGTGCATGTCCCCAGCCACTGTCTCAGGGGTCACCCAAAACACCCGCTTGTCTCTGCACACCTGTGCTACTAAAACTGCAAGCATATTTGGTCCAGGGAACCCACTTCCGGTGGCTACCTTTGCCGGGACTGTGTCTGGGGTCCAGATCTCAGGTTGCCACCATGGGAGATCGCACTGAGTTCCTTTCAGCCCCGGCTGGGAGAGTCCAGACCCTCCGCTGGTCCTAGAGACCATGGGTTAGCACCAGGATGAAGCTTTCTCAGGCGCCTACGGAGAGTGGGTCAGACCCCAGTCGCACAGTGCACAAAAGTTCTAGGGAGCGCAGGCTGGCACCATCACCAGACTCCCTCATGCAGGGGCGGGAATGTGCCCAGCCGAGACAAGATGCAAGCCTGCAACCTTTGGGGGCTCTGCCACACTCTGTCTGGCATGGGTGGTTGCTGGCAGTGGCCGTCCTGGGACCGTGGGTTTAGGCCCAAGCCCATGACCACCCAATTCCACCAGTTGCCCCTTAAGATCTTTTTCCTCCTTTTGAGTGCTTTTAACTGGACTCCAAGTTAATCCTGGTCCACAATCACAGGACACTCTCATATTGGGGTATTACTTTCCAATGGGTCACTTCTGGTGGCTCTCTCCCCCTTCTGTTTATCCTCTGACCATGCCTACTCCGCTTTACGTCTCCACTGGAGTCTTCTGCCCCCGTAGAGATCCAGAAATGTATAATCCTACATCTCAGGCTGGTTTCATGGGTGTTCAGAGTGTTCTGGTACATAATTAACTCACTTTAGGGGACTGGTTGAAACAGGGTCTCAACTTCTCCACCATCTTGCCCCTCTATTCCTCAAGGAGAGCATTTCTTAGGTTTAGAAGAAACTGTGTAGGAATATGCCACTTGAAGGAAGTTTGCACATACCACTCACACTGCTTAGGGACCAAGTGGAAGAAACAAAATGGGCATTTCTCACTTGGAAAAGTCGAGACAACTGATGTGGTGACTATTTTAAGGGAGTTAGAAGCACCGCATCCCACTACAAAAAAACGATTGCAGTGGCCTCTCATGCGCAAAAGAGTTAGAGAATCAGTTTATTCTGGTGTTGGCTGGAGCTTTCTGTAATTAGCTGAAAAACCTTCAAAAATTGGCCTGACATTTTCAGAGGTCATAGAAAGTTATAAAATAGGCCACAAAAGGATTTGAGTTGATTTGGTTTTTAGGTTCGCAAAAAATCCTTCCAGACATTACTAAAGTGTCATCTGTAGTCATGCTTCCACATTGAGTAGATGATATGCATGGCATACAGACACTAAAATGTGCCCTCTCCCAATTATTTATCCCCTGGTACTCATGTTCCTCCCTGTGTAATCCCCTCCCCTGGAATGTGAACAAGGGCTGTGGTTCAAGGAAATGGGTTGTCACTTCTGTGATTACGTTGTGATTATGTTGCCTAAGATTACAACTTCCTTTTGTCTTCTTGGTTGGGATGCTTTGATGAGGGAAGTGGCATGTTGGGGAGGTCCACATGGCAAGGAACTGAGGACAGGCTCCAGCCAACAAACACTAAGGACCTGAGGTCCCTAGCCCAATAGGCCTCAAGAAACTAACTCCTGCCAACAATCATGTGTACTTAGGAGCAGTGGAGCTTTCCAACCCTGGCTGGTACCTTGACTGAAGCCTCAAAAAGACCCTAAAACAAAGGACCCAGGAAAGCCATGCCTACATTCCTGATCCACAAAAACTGTGAAATAATAAACATGTTGATTAAGCTATTAAGTTTGTGATAGTATTGATACGCAACAATAGATAACTAATACAGTATGGCACATTTTTAAGATGGAAACAAAAGATGATATAACATCTCTAAAGATGCTAAAATAGCAAGTGCATTCTCATCTTCCTGAGGGCATGATAGCAGAAACTAATAGAAGAGAACTGATAATCATAGAAGAATTGATCAATTGTATAGGAGAGAAAATGATCCTGTGGATTTATAAGGGAGAAAAATATTCAATGGATTTTATAAGGGAGTAGAAACTCTCACAAATTGTGTAAAAGAGAAGGAAAGCTCATGGATGCACAAATTAAAGTTCAAGGTGATGCTGGTACAAAGTAGTAGTAACACATAACATAGTGGAGTTCATAGCTCTTGAAGGGCCATACTAATGAGTATGAGGTCTTTTGGTTGGGCTGGACTCAAAGTGGGATCCCAGGAGACCCTATAAAATAGCTAGTGCCACCACCCTTTCTAGATAGACTCCTCAAGTCAATGAAGACCCGTGCCATGGTGTTCATCTCTCAGGCTGAGAAAAAAGACAACACAGTGCTGTGTGTACAGAAGTGTTCCAAGGCTCTGTAGCCAAATTAATGACAGTATAAGGAAAGCAGTAGGTTTGGTGTGCATATTTTCAAAGTTCTCATGAGGAACAAATGTCTTATACTTGGAGGTTGAGTGGCAGAAACAGACTTAGCCAAAGAGATCATATCACACGGACAGACATGACTTGCTCTTTAAGTATATGCTCTACATAACTTTACTGAACCATTCAAAGCCACTCACCAGAAATAGCAAGAAAATTCTAGAGTTAAGGCCAATGACATAACCTCTAATGCCTATAAAGTATTGGATTAGATAATGAAGTTGAATTTCCTGCTTTAAAAAAAAAGGAGGGGGGAGACCTGTTGGAATCCAATATTCTATTTACCTGGGAAAATATTGGGCAATTAACTCGCTGCCGAGGAAGCAGTTGTTACATTTAGACTAGATCAGATCCTTATGGATGACCAGCCAGTACAGCCAAGCACCCAAAACAAATGGCTGGGTAAAAGACCAAAATGATGCAGCAGCTTAATTTTACTTTCTATAAAGTCCCTATCACCAGTAGGTCTCCATTTTTTCTAGCAGATGCTTCTCACTCTCCTAAAGTTAAGGAGAGCTTTATGTTGGTAGCCTCAGCTATATGAGATAATAATCACATGCTGGTTGTTCTCAAAAGAAAAATCAGAAAATGAAAAAGAAGCAACCTACAAACAAACAAATTAAGTAATATTTAATGCCAGGATTTTGTATCTCTCCAATAAAATAACCCACCATTTTGACCCAGATGAAATATTTTCATTATCAAACTACCCTTCTCAATGCTATTGGTTGTCCACCTCTGGTAATCTTTAATTATTCTGAGTGACAATCAGGTCCTAGGTTAAAAAAAAAAAAATGACCACTAACGTGCAGTTCATACATGAGGGAGGTACTGTAACTCTGCCTTTCCTTTGTGTGTAAAATGGGGATGATGAGATAAATCAGTTGGCAGAACCTAATTCAAATCCAGATCAAGTACAAGTGCATGCTCTTTTTTTTAAGATTTATTTATTTACTTTAGAGGGTAGGGAGCAGGGGTCAAGAGAGAATCCTCAAGCAGACTCCAGGCCAGGTATGGAGCCTGACACAGGGCTCAATCCCACAATCCTGAAATCATGACCTGAGCCAGAATCAAGAGTGGGACACTTGACTATGCCACCCAGGTGCCCCCCCACCAAGTGTGTCCTCTTAATTCTGTGTCCACAACATTACCTTTGTGAGGACTGACACCTCTCTGACCTGATAGTCTCCTTCTCAGGGGACAACTGCCCTTAAAATCATTCAGCTTTGTCCCCATCCTTCCTTCCAATTTCCTTTCTCTCCTACTGAAAAATAGAGCCAAGGCCCATTTTGACTTTGAGATCTCAGACTTTCCAGAGAGTCAGAATGCAGTGTGATTTTGTACTAGACTTTGTGAATCTCCACCTAGGTTTCCCTCAACCTTCTTTGTGAATTGTCTTGGTTGGATTTGGCTTACCTGAAACAGCCCACATCCACTGACTGGTCCACCCAGAGGCACAAAAGGCCAGCTCTCCTACCACAGCTCGGGACATTGTGAAGGGCCATCATGACAGCCTCAGAGCACAGCCCATATTGTTCCCTTGCCAATCTTGCTCCTTTTCTCTCCTTCCTTGGGGACTGATCCCAGGAGCTTACCCTAGTGCATTTCTTACATGATTCCATTTCAGGGCCTATTTCCTCAGGATCCCAACATCATCAATTCCTGAAGAGACAGAACATGAGTTAAACATGAGATGAAGAAATCCAGTAGAGCTGGGGATAGAGTGGGATAGGTCTCTTTCAGAGAGTGCTGTGAGGACTTCATGGATTAATATGTGTGAAATGCCAAACAATAGCCAGGAAGCTATAAATCCCATATAAGTTTTGAGTTGTCATTATGATCATTATATAGTGTTATACATTATTACCACTCATAATCTTGGAGTCAACAATCCTGCTGCACATGTCATTGAAGGATTATGATTTAAGAGCAATTTGTGTGATTTCTCAGGAATCTGCAAGATCACTGTGAATGTATAGAATGGGAAGCTTCTGAAAAAGTTGCACTTGATCTGAAAGTTTATGAAGAGAAGTGTAGTTTCACAACAGAAGAAATGGTAGTGCTTTCTCTGTGCTGGTCAGACTGTGTCCGCCGTATTGGGTGTGGCTCAGAGTACAGGAGAAGGTAAGAAATTTGAGGGGAATGACCAGGACAGACTGAAGCAGGTATCTTTAGCTTTAGATTTTCCCACCTTTCTCTGCACCTCCCACCTCCACTTCCCAGTCTGAGAACTACCTGTAGATCCTCATCCATCACTGTGGGGAAGCTGCCCTTGACTACCTTCTCACTTAAAGATTTAACCAGTTTCTTCCTTCTTTTTTCCTTCTAGATCATATATGGGTTTTGTTGATATTTGTTTTTGTTTTTTATCATTGCACCTATTGTTTTGCCTTAATTTGGATTTGGGTCTAATTTATTTTCTGTCCCTTAGGACACGTTAGATGCTTGTATGTTAGTTTCCTAGGGCTGCCATCATAAATTACCACAAACAGGTGGCTTAAAACAACATAAACTTATTTTCCACAGTTCTGGAACCCAGCAGTTTAAAATCAGCTGGGCTGTGCTCCCTCTAAAGACTCTGCAGGAGAATCCTTCCTTGCCTCTTCCAGCCGTGGGTGGTTCCATGGCCCATGGCTCCAGTCTCTGCCTCCATCTTCATGTGGGTCTTCACACAGCCTTCTTCCATGTTCTCTCCTCTCTTCTCAAAAAGTCCTGTCATTGGTTTTAGGGTCCACCGTATTCCCGGATGATTCCATCTCAAAATTCTTAGCAGGATTATATTCTCAAAGAATCTTTTTTCCAAATACAGTCACATTCACAGGTCTCAGGAACACATATTCTTGTGTAGACATCCCTCAACCTACTACAGCATGTATATATTGATTTCACCATGGAACTAGTCCATCAGTTCTAAACTGTTAGGTAGGTTAGGTCTACTCAAAAAGCAATAGGAATCATAGAAGGTATATTAAAAAAAAAAAAAAGGAGGGATCAAGAAAACAAATGTGTGAAGGGATACCAGATGGGTTTTGTTAACTGACCATGCAAGTGGGACGTGGAGAAGAGAAGAAAATCAAGGATGGCCAGAAAGTGTCGAACCTCAAGTGCCGGGAGGATAATCAAGAAGAGAGGCTGGATGGTGTGGGGTGATGTGTTCTTGCTCTTGTTTTGGCAGGGTGTGAGATGTTTGGAAGAAAAATTAATTGGCTCACCTGCTGGTTCTCTGTGCCTCAGTTTCCCCACAAGCCAGTGGCACTTCTCACTTTTACAGGATGTCCTGAGTTCTCTGGGCAATGAATTAACTTGTGTTGCTTCCCTGGTGGGCACTTAAGTAGGATCAACGACAAGTAATAGAGTAGCAGTTTAAAAATGCTGATGTGATTCATTTTACAACATGGGTGGGACAGACTGAGTGGCCCACAGGAAGGACAGCTGGTCCCAAATATTTGAGGCCTTGTAAAATGATGCATATCTACTTAACACTGCTGTAGTAAACAGAACTGTCATTCCCAGGCTCACAGACACAATGGCCAACTTGGGAATGCCGAACCTTCCAAGGTCAGATCTCAATTTAATGCAAAGCAAACAATCTTGACCCCACGATGATTAACATTCTTAAGCATATTTTCTGTGACAGACTGAAACTTTATGATTCATTCAACATTGTACATTTTTTTATAAACATATAAAGTATTTTTATCCCCAGGGGTACATGTCTGTGAATCGCCAGCTTTACACACTTCACAGCACTAACCATAGCACATACCCTCCCCAATGTCCATTAACACACCCCCCTTTCCCAACCCCCCTCCCCCCAGCAACCTTCAGTTTGTTTTGTGAGATTAAGAGTCACTTATGGTTTGTCTCCCTCCCAATCCCATCTTGATATCCCTGATATGAGGAAGTGGAGATGCAACATGGGGGGTTAGGGGGGTAGGGAAAGAAGAACATTGTACTTTTTTTTTTAAATGTGTCTCTAAAAACTGGAGCCCTAAAGAATGATTTGAAATAGAGAAACCTGGTAGGGGGTAAAACTGTGGAACTGGACATTTCAGTTTTCCTTGAGATTAGCAAACAAAATTCAAAGCCAAATAACTGGGAAGGAGCAGGAAACAGGGAGAGAATCACTTTGATTTCTAATCTATGCTCTTTCCTTGCATTTCTAAAGCAAATAGACTTTAACTACTTACTATCCAGGTAAATTGCCATTTATTTGCCAGCTTTGTTAACAGTTTCCTCACATAATCCATTATGGGAGGAGGACCTCCCCGCCTGGCCCTTTTTCTCTCTGTCCTCAGTGGTTTTCAGTGAGGTCTGGCCCTGAGCTTCTGAAAATCACTGGCTCCCATTTCCCCTAAAGCACATCTCACCTGCACCTGGCCAGAGGTCAGAGCTCTGGCCTGCAACCATCCTGCTCACTGTAGCCAAACCCCCTTGGCTCTCAGGCTCCTGTGTCCTCATCTGTATCTTGGAGCTGAGAAGGAGACCTGCCCATCTGAGGGTTGCTGTCAACATCAAATACAAAAAGACTTTGAGTTCAACTCTCTTCTTAAAGTTAAAAAGTCGAAAACAAATTATCTGGAAAAGTAAAGGTAGCATCCAGGATGTTGGGTTCTTAAGGTATCTAGAAAGAGGTTGATGAAATTCTCAGAATCTTTCCCATTCTCCTACCATGGGACAAGTTAAAGCCATTTAGGCAAATGTTATGTGGGCTGTCAGAGTGCACAAATGCTCTGACATGATAGAATGAAACTGAGGTCCTCCTTCTCTTTGTGGGGACAAATCAAGATTTCCCTGGTAGCAGAGAGACCCACAGGATTTGGCACATAAAGGGCATGCTCACTTCTGTGGATGAGCCCAATGGGCAGGCCATTTTTTGATTCTTTATTGATTCATCTATTTGTATCTTACAAACATTCCTGAAGTCAAGGAGCCAGTGTGCTGGGAAAGAAATAATTCCCAGGATATGGCTATACTGTCAAGCCGCTAGTCCAGGGGAACACAAACACATGAACAGGCACATACAAGGCACTATGATTTTAAAAAAAAAAATTGTTTGTTTACTTGTTTATGGCCTATCTCCCCAACAACAGTAAGATTCATGAGGCAGACTCTATCCATCTTCTTTAACAACTGCATCTCACTGCATGGCCTCCAGCCTGGTACAGAGTAGATTTGATAACTGTTCATTGAGCTAATGAGTGAATGGATCCGTGAGCAAATGAATGAATGATTAAACAGAGATATATCAAAAGTCCTAAAGAGGAAGCAGCATAGAACTCATGGGAAACTAGTATTGGAACTAGACCCTGAAGAATGGAAAGGTTTTTGGCAGATAGAGAAGAGGCCAAAGAAAAATCTAATCAGTGATGTGGGAGCATGCAGAAGTAGGGCCCAGAGAGAGGACAGTGTGGGGCCCTTGCAGGGGGACGGACGGGGTGGGAGGGAACAGAAACAAAGACAACAGAAATTGTGTGTGTCCAGAGAAGAAATGCCCATGTCAAGAACGTAGAAGGCATGAAAGGGACACCTGGGTGGCTCAGTTGGTTGAGCGGCTGCCTTCGGCTTAGGTCATGATCCCAGCGTCCTGGGATCAAGTCCTGCATCAGGCTCCTTGCTCAGCAGGGAGCCTGCTTCTCCCTCTGCCTCTGCCTGCCATTCTGTCTGCCTATGCTCGCTTGCTCTCTCTCCCTCTCTCTCTCTGACAAATAAATAAATTTTAAAAAAAAAGAACTTAGAAAGCATAAAACAAGTTTTGCCCACATAAATAGAAAATAATGAAATATATGAAATAATACAATAATTAAATGATTTCCAAAATCATGAAATTATGAAAAAAATAAAATGAAAAACAAATTCAGGTTTTTGGAGGGGAAGAGGGTGGGGGGTTGGGTGAGCCTGGTGGTGGGTATTCAGGAGGGCACATATTGGATGGAGCACTGGGTGTGGTACACAAACAGTGAATTTTGGAACACTGAAAAAAATTTTAATTTAATTAAAAAAAATAAAATAAAATGAAAAATAAAATAACACTTCATCTTTGTGTCAATTTACACAATGATGAACTATATCAAACGACCCACTAAATTTTTTTAATTTAATTTTTTTATTTTTGAGGATTTATATATTTATTTGAGAGCGAAAGCATGAGCAGAGGAAGGGGCAGAGGGAGAGGGAGAAAAAGAAACCTTAAAATAGACTCCCTGCTGAGCACGAAACCCAACATGGGGCTGGATTCCAGGACCCTGAGATCATGACCTGACCTGAAACTAAGAGTTGAATGCTTAACTGACTGAGCCACTCAGGAGCCCCACACTAAATTTTTTTTAAACATTTATTTATCTATTTCAGAGAGACAACAGGGGGAGGGGGAAAGGAAGAGGGAGGGAGAAGTAGATGGAGAGACAGAGAATCTTAAGCAGGCTCCACACCAAGCATGGAGCCCTACACAGGGCTCAATCCCACGACTCTGAGATCATGACCTGAGACTGGATGCTTAAATGACTGAACCACCATGGTGCCCCTCACTAAATTTTTTATTTATTACTTCACAGACTATAGGCTGCACACAAAATCCAATATGGACAGTCCAGTCGCCGATAGGCATTTCCCGGAGTCCTTGACTCCTGCGTGCACAGGCTGCCCACTGAGGGCCCACTGTGGGCCAGGAGCTGACCCCCACCCTACAGAAGCACAGTCTTCACATCTCTGCCCTCACAGGCATGGTCGTTGAGTTAGCTTAGCAGACATGATCACAAGCTACAGATTAAGACCAAAGGAAAATTACAACTCGGACACATGCTATGAAGGAGCCAGTCTCAGAGGGCAGGGAAGGTTTCTCTGAGGACTGGGTACCTGTGTTGAGCTCAGAAGAGTGAGAAGAGAGACAATAAACAATACCTGAAAGAGGCCTGGGGGTTAGGGTGGAGAAAGTCCAGGGACCCAGAAGAAGCTGGTTTGCCCCATGAGGAGGAAACCAGGAGGACAAGAAGGTCAGCTTCGAGCTAACGAGGCAGCTGTCCAGGAGCATTTGTGGAGGAAACCATTATCAGTAAATGTCTGCTAACGTTCACAAAATACCTGCAAAAGAAATGGAAGTATCTCAAACAAGGATGCATAATAGTGATGGTTTAAGATAGTGAGTGTGAACAGATTAACTCAATTTAAAATAATTTAATCTTTTCACTGTAAATGCCATAGCAAAGTATCTAAGTTATATAGAATTCCAATAAATATTATTTGAACCTGAATTGCTATTGCTAAGTAATCTTCCTTCCTACATTGGATGATGTCTGCTAGCGTGGGGTCAAATTCGACTAACAGAGGAACATCTAGAACATTCTTTGGCCCACAGGCCCTGTCTCTCTTTGACAGCCTCCCATCAATCGCATGGTGAAGGTGTGATCCTCTTCTTTTTACAGAGCGATGTCACAGGGACTCACGCAGCTCAGGGAGGGTGCCAGCGTGAGCCTGCTGATGTGGGACAGCAGCCCACATTCTTATCCTGACTGGGGTGCTTCTTCACCCCACACTACCACTCCTTGTAAAATAAAGCTCTTACATGTAAAAGATGTATATTGTAAAGTAATTAAATTACTTTAAACACGGATTTTTTTTAATCCCAATGGAAATGCAAAGAGAGATTTGGAATTTTGTGTGAGACGTTCATTACTTAAATCTGACTGGATGGCTGATTCTATGAATGAATGCACTTAATTAATTTTTTTCCCCTAGCTTCTTGCTATTTCCTGACTGTAATCTATTTTCCTTCATCCCAGGGGCAACAGAAGGACAACAAAAGAAGGATCCAGTGATTTGAAATTCCAGAACCTCTGTCTGCCGAAAAATAGGTCAGAATATTTACTTGTTTATTAATAGAGGAGTGAAAAAGTAGAGTCTGTGGCAAATCAGCTGACCACCATACACTCACACATGCACGTGTGCACACGAACACACACACACACACCAGGTTAATGTGATAGAATTTTATTGCTGCCAATGGTCTTAGAGGTCACATGGAGACCAAAGTTCAGAAGAAAAAGAAACTCATGTGGGTTGAAGTACCAGCACATGGGTGATGCAGGGAGAGGTTGAGAAGCCCTGCGACATCTGCAGAATTTCCCATGAGGGCTACTTCCACCACCCACCAGTGGTCCAAACAGCCCAGGAGACAGCCACTAAGATGGAAACTTCCATTCCCAGCTGGTGAGTGATTTAAATGATGGATCATAGATGCATCAGGCCATGAGCCCACTACCAGCTCTCACACATGAGGAGAACAGAGGCAGCCATGTACCTGTGTGGTTTCCTCTCTTTGTCCTCCAGCTGAGCAAACACTCACAAGGCAGTCATGGCATTAGGACTTGCACAGGCTAGAGAATATGCAGAGATGAAAGACAAAGTCCTACCTCCAAGGGACTCAGGACCAAGTCTAAAAGCTCAGAATAGGAGCTAATTTCGTGAAAGGACAAGATTCCAATTCTGAAGCCGATCCAGGTCAGCCATTGCCAAGCAGCCAGACCCTGGGCAACACCCTGATGCCCAGAGAGGTTTGGTCTCCCTGCGCCCCAGCAGAGCTCCCTCACTGAGCCCTGCCTGAGCAGCCCCTCTGCCCAGAAATCCACAAGGGCCTCCGTATGTTATACCATGCCTTGCATCCCAACACACTTCAACCAAGCCAACTGCCAAACATCCGTTCAGGTCCTACTGTGTGCCAGGCGCCCAGGCGTTCTTAGCACCCTAAGATTTACTGGAAGAACTATTTTCCCTAAGATGAGTAAATGAATGCCTGTAAAACAGAATATTTGAAATATTGTCAAAACCACATTAAGCAAAGGAAAATTTGTGGCTGTTCTCAGACTTGTTCAATGTTTACATTAAGTACATTTGAATAATGCATTTTAAGTCAGTTTTTCTTATTTCTTGACAATAGCAAGAGACGGGAGCTGGAAGGGTTAGAAGCCTTCCTTCAAATGAAGATGGTTGCAGCAATCACATACATCAAAGTAATATTTACAGCTACATTTGAAAAAGAGAGAGAGAGAAAGAGCAGTGCTTTTTTCTGCAGCAAATTATTTCAGGATGTGTCATAGCATGCTCAAGATATATTAAAAAGAGCAACAGACGATGCTTCTGCAACCTGTTCCAAACCATTTATAAACCTAAATTTAAAAAAAAATCCCATATGCATACACATCTCTGTACCACCGCGTATTTTATAATGAGAGTATTATATGAGTATAAATTCGTATTTGAGATATATAAATTAAATCAAAATGTCTGAAAACTACATATTTGGGTCTACTGTCATACTTCAAGAACTATTAAACTGATTAATTCATTCTCTGTACAAATGACAATTATCAGCATTTGGTAGGGAGGAGAGAAGAAGGGTGCTGTGGGCAGTCAGGGAAGACCACCATGGCACCGGGTCCCGGTGTCAGCAGACCCGATCACTCCCGGAGCGACCTCAGTCTGATAAGCCCATTTCCTATCTCAGCGCCTCATATACTTTAGAAAGGCTATGTGAAAGTGAATGGGTAGGACGTCTTGTCCACCACTGACTCCTGTACGTAAAGGAGTGCGTGTTTATGGGAAATAAATGGGGAACCCCTGCAGCATGCCTAGAACATAGTAGGTTCTCAATAAATAACAGTGGCAAATGGTCGCTGAGTGGTCATGTGACCATCATGTGACCATGTGCTGGGCACCGTTTTAAGAGTTTAATAGGCACTGTCTCCCTGGATCCCCAAGTGTTATTAGTCTCCTTTTTTATAGGGCAGAAGGTATGCCCAGGATCAGTAACTTCCCCAAGGCTGATGAGCCAGTTGCTTTTCCAGTCATTACTGGTATCTAAAATAGCCTTGGCACTCCCTGTGGCTGCCCTCAATAGTGCCAGCCCTTAGTTAGGTGAGGGGTCAGCTCCCGCGACAGGTGCAGAGGGCTATCCCCCAGCCTCCCCCCACAGACACCCCCCACACACACACACACTCAAACACGCGTGTGCCTCTGGACCACAGAATATGCCCACGCAGACGCTGAGTGCCGGGGCCCCACCCATCTGATGGGGTCCAAGAGATGATCCAGGAAAAACACAGGAGCGCATCCACATCCAGTACCCACGACGCATCCACACTGCTGATAGAACGCATCCTAGAACTCCCCATAGAGTTCATGGGGCTGAACCCCAGTATCCACTCCTGTTCTGTACTGCGTCCCCACGTGTACAGAAAATGGAAAGATACCGACTGATGTTTCACAATCGAGTCCAAACACAAATCCGTAGTTAAGTGCCTAACGTGCACCAGCCACCATGAAAGGAATTTTGGCATTTAATCCCCACAGTACTGATCTGAAATAGTTATTCCAAATCCCATCTTATAGACGAGAAACAGAGTCTGAGAGAGGTTCCATTTGCGGTCAGTCACAGAGCTGGTCACTGGTGACAGCTGGATTTGGATTCAGTCTCACCTCAAGTCGAGTGCCATTTCTGGGTTCTAGGTGACCCCAACTTTCTGTTATGTCGGCATAGTCATATGGATTTCGTTTTCTGTTCCTGGGAGTATCCATTCGGCTCGTGTCAAGACTGCCATAAAGAAGGAGCATGTGCATGGCCCCCCTGAGAAGAACGTCCACATCCATGACACAGCCTCACAGCGGCAGGTCCTGGAGCGTGGTCCTGGACCAGCATCCATCAGCACCACATGGGAACTCTAGAAATGCAGATCCTCAGGCCCTGACCTCCGGAATCAGAAGCTCAGGCATGGGAGCCCAGGCCACTGTGTTTCAGCAAGCCCCCCTGGTGAACCCGGTGCCCATTCAAGTTTGAGAACCTCGACTTTATCATCGTTACCTGAGTGCAGCTTCGGAGCAGGAGTAGGAGGCCTCTGGACCCAGCACTTACTCTTCTCCTATGCACTACCTCCAGGAAGTGGGAAGAAGAGAAGATGCAAGAAGGGGGCCGGGAGGGTAGGAGGAAGGTGGGAGAGGTCAGTGCACTGGGGACATGGAAGTTCAGAGGTGAAGACACAGCCCTTGCCATCTAGAATGCTCAGTCTGTGGTGGGGGGAAAGTAAAGGCTGGTATTACAGATCACAGGCCACTGTGCCACGTGCAGTGATAGAAATAGACGCAGGCCCCGGGGGACCTCCAGGGGGCACTGGGGGCACTGACGGTCAGGGAGACTAAGGGCTTGCCCACAAGGTTCCCAGCCATGCCTTCACACTCTGCAAGTGGAGACTCTTCCCATTCCCACTGACAGCACTCGTTAACACTGTCACTCATGCGTCCCACACTCCAATGCTCCCAATCCCCTCTCCTCATTGACTATCCATTTGTTCCCTTTTGCCAGGAACACGTGCCACAATAGTTAATTCCCCAGAGGTTGGGGGGGGGGGGGTGGTGGCAGGGTACAGGTGGTTGTAATTCCTCAGGGCCAAGGAGAGCCTGTCCTTACCCTTCAGATGCAGCAGCCCTGTTCCAATGCTAGGAGGTCCCTGCAGAACACTTGCAGCAGGCAGCTCTCCCTCAGGAGACAGACCCAGTGTCAGGGTTCCCTCCTGCTTGTTGCTCTTGACCTCTCTGCTTTCACCCTACACCCCTGCAGTGACCCTGAGCATCCATGGCACTGACAGATCCGTAAGAATACCACTCCCTCTGGCCCTCCTCACTGGGCAGAAAGTGGGGGGGTATCTTTCTAAACCGTGGCCGACTGAAAGCTTTACAGAGGGCCCAAAGTGCTTTCACCGAGGGTGTGTGGACTACTGTGTGGTGCCCGGTCCTTAAGAGCTCCCCAAGGTAGATGCTCAGGAAGCATTGCTGAAGGTACGGGAGGAAGAAGGGCTAGAAGGACCCACCAGGAGGCTGTTGGGTTGTACAATGCCCAGGGCCTGGCACATACTAGATACTTGAATAGGTGGTAGAAGGAACTTTTACCAGAAGGAAAGGATTGAGGGACACAGAGAGAAGACAGAACAAGTCAGGGAGGGCAGGGGAAAGGGTGAAGGCCATGGACTTAGGAGCCGTCCACCGGCTGGAGGGGCACCAGAGCTGAACTGGGCACACAGGGCACACCATGCAGCCATAGCCCTGGTTCTCTGCAGTGTAACCTATCCAAATGCCAGATATGGTTGTTTTCACCTTTCAGTATTTGTGAGGGACATGGAGAGCCCACACAAGAGGGATCATGAGTTCTGTCCTTGTCGAGGAAAGAAAAAAAACACAAGTTTTAACAATGAGATTTAAATTGGAAATTCATAACTCCACACTCCCTTTTGACTCTGCTAGTGTGTTAGGAGAGCAAACAGTAGGGGGAGGCTCACAGACCTCAGAGGGATCCTGAGGGGGTGAGGGGGCAGGGCTCCCCAAGCCTGAAAGGTCCTGGGAGGTGTGAGCATTCACACTTCCAGACTTTTCCCTAGGGTCCCTTCAGGCACTGGCACAGCCTGAATATGTGTTTTGTTTTATAAAAAATAAGATAGAAAAGAGGAGGATTCTTGAAACTAATCAAGGATTCTTTTAGCCAAGAATGAGTCCATTCTTTCACTAATTAAATATGAGCATTGACTTGAGTCCACCTTGGTGTGAGTTTCATCTACTGCAAAGTAATGTGGGTGTTGGGAGTGGTTCTCCAGTCTGGGATCCGTAACGAAAACAAAAGCCTGTTCCAGAGGGGTTTATGTGGGACACGTGCCCACGCGTGGAGCAGGTTCATCCCGTGTAGTAGACTCTCTGCCAGCCCTTGCCAGGGCAGGTGGGTCCACACAGAGACCCAGACACGGCTGACCATGCATCTCTAAGCTGCCCTACTCTTGCGACGCCCTCTAGTCTCTGCTTGCCTGTGCACCTGTACCCTGCATTCATTCCCTCATCGGTGCTCTCAGTCATGCTTACTTGGCCACACATTTGTGAGTACATGATATGTTCCAGGCATGTTCTGTATTCAGTGCCTGGTCTCCCTTTTAGGGACTGGGGCCCTGAGGACGGGAGTTTGAGAAATCAAGCTGTACTCTGTTCTGTTTATAGGGGCGTGAGTTCCACTAGAGAAGCACCACATGAGCAGAGAAGGGCTCTGACGGCCACACGGGAAGTGGGGGAAATGCCCGCTGTCAAGGCTGGCACTCACTCTCATTGAGACTGTTGCACACCCGCATGGCCCTTCTGTGATGCATCTCTGAGCAGGCTTTACCCAGCATCTCACCCAATTTCACCTGCCTCCAGGACCACGTGGGCCTTCTAGTGCTCCCCTGCTGGCTCCTCACTCTCTGGGCATGAGCATACCATGCCTTTCCACACTCAGCTCCCACAGCACCCTCATGCCAGCCTGTACCTCCCTCCAGTGCTGGAGAGGAAGGAGGGTGTACCCCACCTACAGACTGGCTGTACCCTCGGGGGAGGGGTAACCTGGGCCTCAGCCAACCCAGCCCCAAAAATGAAAGGGCCAGTTCTAGTAGTTAGCCCTAACACTGAGATCAAGATTCCTATCCACCAGGAGTTGCCAGGAGATTTGCTGAAATGATTTACATAAAGCTCGCCCTTTACCAGCATGGTGCAGGCATCCAAACAGAGGGAGGAAGGCAATGAATTTAGAATTTCAGAGTCACCTTCATTGCTCTTTAGACTGTATTAAAAGTGAGTTTAAAAAAATAATAAACAAAAAAAGTGAGTTTAGCAACTCTTCTCAGTTGTCTGACAAAAATTAGAATTTTAGTCTAAAGAACTCTCTTAATGTCCAAGACATTAAGGTAAGATGTGGCGCTGAACCAGTTAATCTTGGAGGCTTGGGACAGGGAGTGGGCTGGCAGGTGAAATCACACTGACCGTCTCCCAAGGGGCTTGTTGTGCATTCTGCTCCAGCAATGGGTACCTGGGGAGACCCAGAGGGGACCACAAACGTCGCACTCAAAGGGGCGATGAGGAATTATCTCCATGCCAGGAACTTGACCCTGGAGACAGGACCCAATGTCGTCTCTATGGGACAGGAAAAACACACCATCCAAACTTTGTTCCCATGGATAAATAAGACGCAACTGCACCCCGCCTACCCAATCAGATCCGGTTCTCCCAGGAGGCAAGGGGGGGAAAGGAAGGATGGGTTTAATTTAGTGCCCTTTCCAGGTTAAAAATTATTAAGCCTATTAAATTATTAAGAAGTATTAAAAATTAAAAATAATTCAGAAATTGAAATTCTTTATTTGTAATAAGGCTTAAATATTGAATACCACAAACCGCCGGAGGTCAGTCTTGTTCATTTCATATTCCTTAAACTCCCCCCACCACAACGTGGACACCTGCCTGCACAAGCCAGAGATGCAGAGGAAGGCCTGCTGCCCAGAGGCTCAGAGGTGGAAGGAGCACGGAGTGGGAAAAGCAGAGGGGTGGCTGCCGAGCCATCCCCCTGTCCAGCGGTGGCCTGTCCACATGTGGCCATGTTATGGATGCTGTTGATGCAAAGGAGCCAAGGAGCAACCTTGTAATTCCCTGGCAAGAGGCAGCTTGCTAGCGAACTTGTGGGGCTTTCTTGAGCATAAAAAACACATCAGATCTCCATGAAGTTTGCCAGCAGCCTCTTTTGCTCATCACCCTAGGCTGTCCGACTGCAAAGAGCGTTAACACAGGAGCCTTTTCAGGTAGCCTGTCAGCTGCCAGTCTGCACTCCAACCAGACATAACTGTGGAGTGCAGGTCCCCTCTGGGGTCCCCTCCTTCCCAGGCCCTCCGAGGCCGGTTCCAGGCTTCCTTCTTTCCCTCTCCCCTTTCCGGGCTCAGCTGGAATAACAACGCTGCTCCCAGCTCTGCTGATGCTTCCTCTGCTAATTCATTTGGCTTGCACTGACGCACAGAGGGCCCTGGGGTGCAGAATCCCAGAGGATATGACATATGAATGAGCCCCAACGCTTGGGGACCCCACTGAGAGGGAGAGTGGATCAGAGAAGCCTGGACAATCAGGAGGAAACTCCCAGGCAGGGAGTGCTGGGCGGTCTACTGCCTGCTGTAGGCTTGGAAATAATAAGGGTGGTGGGACAACTCCTGGCTCCGCCGATTGCTTGCTGGGCCACTTCACTTAACCTCTTCCAAACTTGAGCTGCACCTGCAAAGTGGGGAAAGCCAGCCAGCCGGAGCGGAGCCTCGCTCAGTGCTGGACAAGCTCCACTCTTCATAGGTGTCAGAAGACTCCCAGGTCTGCCTTTGAGGGTCCGAAACTTGGAACAACAAATTGGACAACATTGCCTCTGACGTGCTTTTCAGCATTATCAGTCTTTGATTCCAAAACCAGTTGAAGCCAAGGTCAGAATGACAGAATCCTAACTTAAAAGTCCAAGCTCTTGCTAGGCTCCCGGAGGAGACTGGCATCTTCTTCCTCAATCCCGGGCCCGAGACGCTGCCTGTGCTGGGTGTGATGCCTACGGGCAAGGGCCTGGCTTGCCACACTCCCATCAAGCTCACTATGCACAGTCATGAAAGCATATCATTTACATTCCCCACATCATGAGTGGCAGGTCTGGGGAACCTTCAGAGGCCTTGATCTAAGACAAAGACGTCAAGGAAGAGCCCATGCGTTCAAAGTGTCAAGAGAAAGCTCTGAGGCCCTAGATAAGTGATCTGCCCCTTCCTGGCTGGTTTACTGTTAATTTCTGCAGACTGTTGGGCAGCTTGAAAGGATGCCAAGAGCTAACCACAAGGGCTCCAAGACCACAGCGGCACACTGCCTTTGGGCTTGCCACTATCTGGGGGCTAGGGTCAGGGAGGTGGCGAGGACAGGGGGATCCAACAGTCTGGTGTCAGGCCCCTCACTCTCTGTGGGACTGGGCAAGTTGGAGAGCTCTCTGAACCTCCCATTTCCTCATCTGTAAACTCAGGACAGCATTAGCCATCCCACAGGGCCACTCCGAGTAGAGAACAAAGGGCAAGCAGGAAGCCAGACTGGAGGTCGGAGGGTGGTGGTCTCCAGGTTACTCTTGTCTCCTAGCTTAACTACTCAGTGCCCGATGTCCCAGCCACCAGCCAGGCCTCATAAATATTTACACCTGGTGTGTGTTGCGATGCTCAGTTAATTGCCCCTGTGACGTACTTTGAGAGCCTCGGAGGATAGGTGCTGCGTGGGGCCCAGGATTATTAAAGGCACAAACAAGTTGGCTCAGAAGCAGCAGCACCCTCCAGAGCCTTCCGTCGCCCCAGAGTTTTTCAGATCTTTGCCCAAAATCTAACCAAAAGGTGTTTCCAAAGGCACCCTGTCCAATGTGAATGTGGCGGCCAAACAAAGACCCTATTAGAAAATGGACAAGCACACGTACAGGTAACTCACAATGGAAAAAATCCACTAAAACCACTTGGAAGATAATAACAATAATTCAGTCTCACTAGGCATCTAGGAAGTAAAACAGGTAAAATAAGGAATCAGGTGCCAAGTAGACAGGATCATTTCAAAGGATGGATTTAAGGGTGGTGAGATCCAGCGAGATGGTCTCTTCCAGCTCTGTGGATTAGCATCTCCATTGATCCAACCCACGTGGAGAGCAACTGAGTGATCTATGGCGAGGGGCGTGGATGACCCCCATTGCCTGACCTCTTCACTGCACTTGGTGGAGTCTCTCCATGGAAATATTTCAGGGATTAGATGAGAAATGCAAGCATGGATATTCCCTACAAGATCATTCACCATAATAAAAACTAGAAGATCCTAAACGTCCCTTCCAAAAATCACCAAATAAATATCACCGAATAAAAATAAAATCACCAAATAAAAATCACCAAATAAATATCCAAATAAATATCATGTCTTGGAATAACAGCTTAAGATAGATAATGCATTTTTAACATCAGCAGCCCATACATTCCTGTGCGACTTTTATACACCTGTATGTTTACACACACATACCCTTATTAACATGTGTGCACAGGTATAGCAGACTTGCCAAAATATTACCTGGGGCTCTGTTGTTTTCTTCTCTGTGCATTTTTCTATTGTCTGGATTCTCTATAACAAGATGTTGTTTTGGATCTAGAATAAGAAAATGAGGAAATCGTTCCATAGGTTGATCTGGGAAATGTCTGTGGTGGCTGCCACTCCTCTGGGGAAGGTGTGTGGCCTGCATGCCACTAACACTGACCTTGGTTCTCTTTCCTGCCCTAGGTCATGGCCTCGAATCCACAATGCCACCGGTGAGTCAGGGGCCCTCTGTCGCCTAAGCAGTGGGAATGTCAGCATGGCTCGGTTACTTTTCCTTCCATTCTTTTCTGCTTTTCTTTCAATGAAACTATTGGCCTGTTCCAACTGGCATTAGCCACTGACGGTCTCTCCCTCTGGTTGCTCCTGGCATACAGCCTGGCCTGTGACTTCCATGAGCTTTGGAAGCTGGCAGGCTGACGGGGAACCCTGGCTCCCCACTTTTAAGCTGTGAAGCATAGGTCCCCTCGGGTTCAAGTTCCTTCATCTGGAAAATGGGTGAAAGTCTGCCTAAACGTCAAGGTTGTGGCCATTCCTTAGCGTTCGTACAACTGAACTCTATATAATGGCTTCCCCCCCCCGAAAATATGTGTTACGCAGATGATTGATTCATTTTATGCTTCTCTTGCATCTCTTTTCAGAACCTAGTTCTAGATCCCATTAAGGTTTGAGTAAAATTACATACTATTCATCTTGGAGCATTATTGATTCAGGGAAAGTCCAATAGAACGTCCCTAGAAAGCTGGTGGCCACAAATGATGGCTGCAAAGAGATAGAATAAAGTGAGAAATAGACAAGAAGTGTGCAAAGAAGGAATAAAATCATAGGAAGTGATGCAACCTGCCAATGAGCTCCAAGGTTCATACAGTGCATGCTGGAGCATGTCCCAAAAAGCCACGAGGAGGGGAGAAAAGCAACGTCCGAACTGCAAGTATGAATATAGATAAGAAACAAGCACCCAGCTCTAATCCCTCTTACAGAAAATGCTTTTAGTAAGCTTCCCAGTCCTTTGCTAACAAAGGTTGCTTTCTCTCAAGGTAGATGCTTCCAAACTGTACCAGAGTCTTTGACCCCAAATACACCTCCCTCCATCAGCTCGATACCTCTCACCCCTTCCCACCACCCACTTAGAGTCCTGAGGGTACTCTAGACCCTTCCAAAGGAGATGGTCCCTGCAAAGGAAATTGCCAATCTAACTCAGGGGCTGGTGAGTTATAAACCACATGAACCATACCCCTCCCCCTTCGCTCCCTCTCCATGTTCCTGAAGACAGAGAAAAACTGACAGGTGGGTATTCCATTTAATTAACAACATTCAAGAGACAGAAGCTGGGGTGGGGTGCAGGTGGACAAAAGCAAATCAAAATCCCAAGAAAACTGATTGAGATAAAGTTGCCCAGGCCTGCCCATACCCACTGGAATCTATATTCTGCTAAAAATATTAACGACAAATCACACCACCCCAGTCTATGCACCTTTATGAACCAGGGCAGATATCTATTAAAATATAACAGAACTGATATAATTAAGGATGCTTGGGATTCGCATAGCAGGCTGTTTGCCACGACACTTATATAACATTTCTAGATATTTTTAAGTTGCTTGCGATTTTTTACCATGGGATTAATTGAACATATGGTGGGGCTCCAGCGGGAGGGAATACTATATAGCCATTAAAAAGATAGCACTAAAGCATATTTAGTGACATGGATATGTTCCAGTCTGCTATTCTATGACAGAGCAGGCAAGAGCACAGTGTGCTCAGACCCACAGAGGTTATATCATGTGTGCATGTGTGTGTGTGAGTGGTCAGGCTACAACCACATATTTTTAGTGGGTGTCTTGGTAGGGGGACTTGATAGTAATTTTTAGCTCCTTCTTTTGTCCTCAGCTGTATCTTATAATTTTCTACAGTAGCATCTATTTTATATGCTAAACATTATATATATAAAAAATACATATTACATAACATATACACATTCATAACATATACTATATACATATATATTCATTCCGGGCCTGGAAAAGACAAACACCAAATACATGTCCAAACTCAGACCATCTGTCAATAGCAATACCTTCTGTGAGGCTGATTTACAGAGAATAGGGCCATGTTTTTCCATAAAATAAACTCGGGAGTGTCTCTCCTTCCACCGATTAAAGAAGGAAATGAAAGAAGATAGCCCTATTTAGAAAGTGGTCTTCTCTCTTGAGGCACCATATACAATGGTTTTTTGCAAGTGGAAGGATTATCTTTCAATAAACATTAAACAGATAAAAAAAATTAAAAAATAAAAAATAAAATAAAAACCCTGATAAAGATATATATTGGCTATTTCAATTAAAGGGACAAGAAATTTCATTTTGTCCAGGAGCACTTGTTTTGTTTTGTTTTGTTTTGTTTTGTTTTGTTTTGTTTTGTTTGTTTGTTTCCCAAGGAAAGCAGTCTTGAAAGTTGGTTTTTCCCACTTTCTAAAGAAAAATTAGTAAGGATTTTAAGAGTAGGTGGAGGAAAGGCAGGACTGGGATACATGCGCATCCAATGCCCCCTGCTGGCCCTTTATAGACATTGCAACATTTGTATTAATTTCACTGAGGCTGGTTTTTCCCCAAGATGTGGGCAAAATCAGCGGACAGAAACAACGTGAAAAGTGTGGTTGAATTGCTGGGAAAGGTGTTCCCCCAGTTCGCATAAGAACAAGCCAGGGTTTCAAATCGCCCATGATTGGTAAACCCAGCGTGTTGTGTATCAGAATCACAGTAGTCACAAATGTGTATTCTCAAGCCCACTTCAAGGTCTGTGCTTTCACAGGTCTGTCGTGAGACTAGCGAGTCCTTGCCTTCCCGGGATAATTCCACCTCATGTAGTGCTAGGGCTGTCTTTGGAAAATCACTGGTTGAAGCAACAATACATAAAAAGGAAGCTATGAAGACTGTCTTCACTAGGAAGCTGCTTGCAATTCCCTGGACGACGACTATCTCAGAATATTTTATTTGAATTTCAACAGAAATCGTGCAGTTCCTAAAAGACAAACACTGGTGAAGGCAGCACAGGGAAAGAAAAGAACCTGGAGCCCTAGGTCTGGAGCCCAGACTTTGAAAACTTGTTCTCCCATGACATCAGTGAGACCTAGGACCTGTGAATGAGAGAAAATGGAAACTAACAACATAATGAGTCCCTAGTTTGTGCCAAGCATTTGATAGATGTCTCTAATTTAGCTGTGAGATGCTGATAATACTCACAGTGTAGATTAGGTAAACTGAACCCAAGAGAAGTTAGATTCTGCCCAGGGAATAAGTCAGCAGAGTAGAACTCAGATCTACCACAGTACTCTTGTTCCTGCTGGAGACGAGCAATGTTTTCATTTTTCAGCTGAGGCTGTCAACCAGCCCTGTCACTGAATCCCTGAGCCTCACAGCTAGACGGGTTGTGCTCAGCAGACCACTGGGGAGAATGGACAGAGCCACACCAACAGAGTTGAGTGTTGAAAAACACACTGCTCTTTTTTTTTTTTTTAATGAGAACTCACTAACGAACAAGTTCCTAATACAGATCTGAAGGCAGAGGACTCACAATCTGGATTGAGTGGAAAAGATTTGGTCATGACGTTGAACTTGAAATGTGAAACACAGCCATTCATTGGGGGGACACACTGACAGGTGGTTATTTCTTTAAATTTCTCAACTGCTATTTGGAGGAGACACTACTTTTCTCATTCTACAAGCTGATATTCGTTAACTGAGGCTTACTCGCTTGCCTGAGGTCACGTGGCCAGAAACGGCCAGGTCTTGAACCTAGAATTTCTAACTTCTCATTCAGCGTCCATGAAATATGTGTTCATGACTTTTCTTCAGAAGCTCCACTACCTTTTCGGTGAATTCCAAAGCTGACCTCCTCAAGGAGATTAAACAGTAAAGGCTGAAATACATGCTCAGAAAGAAATCGCAGAGGCTTAAACGTGACTTGTTTTCTTCCATGTAAATCAAGTCCAGAGGTAAGCCCTCCAAGGCTGTTTGGCAGCTCTGCCCCCCAGGTCCTCAGAGATGCTGCTCCCTCCCTTGCATTAGCCTCAATCCCTTTGCCTAAAATAGTGATAGCTGTGCTCCAGGCAGCAGGAGGGTGGAAGGGAGGAAAAAGAAGAAATCGACAGCGCACAACAATTTCTCTTCTGAAAGTTTCCTGAAAACTGAATTGATTTTCCACCTCTTCCATTTACCAAAACTTAGACTCATGGGCACATAGGACTGCGAGGAAGACCAGGTTGTAGCAAGTACTTGGTCTATGTAAGCAGCCGATGGTTGGGGCTTCCAGGACGGAAGGGTGAAGTGGACATTGAGAGACATACAGCCTTCTCCTCTACAGAGTTCTAGTGACAGGGCCTTGGGACCCTCTGGCCTCTCCCTTATCACCAGGTATTGCTGAGTAAGACCAGCTGGCAGCCTCTGGAGCCAGAGCCAATGTTCACCTTCACCATACCTCTCCTCACCGACTCCCCTCCACCCTCCAAAATCTTGTGACTGCAATGAAAACAGAAGCTGGGTCTGCTTGGGGAACCAGACTGGTTTGGGAATGCCATCATCCGAAAAGCCCGCTGACTCCACTTCCCAGAGAAAGGGGAACATCTAAAGCACTCCAGGCTCCCTACTTTCACTTCCTTTCTTGCACCAGAGAACAGACTCTCTTAATGGGACCTGCTGGGAACTGTTTCAGCCAGTGATTTCCTTTCTATGCAACCATCCCATAGAGCCAGCCCTTGGGGACACAGCCAGCACCCCTGTCCCAGTAAAGGCACTAAAATGCACCAGCCTTGGGCTTCCAGAAGCTTCCGTTCAAGGACCTGTTTACAAGTGCTGATAGTAGAGCTTCTCTCTAACTTTATCTAACATGGCCCACCCCCTCACCGAAGGGAGTTGGAGCTTCTAAGTCAGCAGTCGGCAGACATCAGTGTGAGTAGACGTCACCACAAAAGCTTGTGCAGAAACTAACTGGTTTGCACTGTGAGCCTGGTTTTGCTTTCTTTCCTTACTTTTATGTTTTTGGTTTTTTATTTTGTTTTTTTGAAATGGAAAACAAAAAAAAAAAAGTGGATTAATCAGGAAGAGCTAACATCCATAATGCATAAACTACCTATGCTGGTAGTTTAATAAGATAAGGATTTACTTCTTGTTCACATAACAATCCAATGTGGATCGAAGGAAGTCTTTTCCCCAAACGCTCATTCGGCATTCTCTCCTTTTACACACTGGCTTCCATTATCCCTGAAGACCTCAGGGTCTTCTCTCTCTAGATGAGTGTCGAGTGGGTCACGAGAAGGAGAGGGTCAAGTGGGTCATCCAGGAGGGACGCACATGCACCCACCTTGTCCTGGCGGCTAGAGCACCATGCCATGGCCATGTGGCACAAGGGACACTGGGAGATGTGTGCCAGCCAAGGGCCCACAAGGAGAAGAAATGGGACTCAGTGCATCTCCTCACAGTATCTTCAAAGCCATTCGAGGCACTTGAGGTATTGAGGCCCAGGACTGGAGAGGTGCTCCTTCACTTTTACCTAAGATTGGTAGTCAGGGAGGCTTCCTCCAGGGAGATGACTTTTAAGACATGATCTGATGGATGAAAAGGACCCAGACGTAGGCAGAGCCAAGCAAAGAACGTTCCAGACTGTGACACAGTGTGCGCAGGTCTCTGGGGTGGAAGGAGCTTGGCGTACCGGAGAGACTCAAAAAGAAGCTGGGGTAGCTAGTTTCAGAGGAGAGGAAGAGAGGAAGAAACTGGAAAGACGTGCAATCAGAGAGGGGCCAGAAACCAGACAGTGCTGGAGGCTGGGAGCCACTGCAGAG
Organism: Mellivora capensis; assembly: GCA_004024625.1. Lineage (NCBI taxonomy): Eukaryota > Metazoa > Chordata > Mammalia > Carnivora > Mustelidae > Mellivora > Mellivora capensis. Next base: position 80,491 of record PISX010005525.1, on the reverse strand, counting down.
AATCCAGGTTCCACGGGGCATGCCATGGGCCACGAGTGACATGAACCGATTCACAGTTTTAAAAATATGCTTTTAAAATTACATCCCAAACCTGCATCGTTAGGAACATAGGGACTGCAGAAGATAAAGACAAGTCCTTCCCTAAAGAACAGCTAAGTACAGGGGCGTCTATGTGGCTCAGTTGGTTAAATGTCCCCCTCTTGATTTGGGCTCAGATCATGAGCTCTGTGTCAGACTCCATGTTCAGGGCAGAGTCTGCTTGAGATCCTCTCCCTCTCCCTCCACTCCTTCCCTGGCTCACGTGCTCTCTAAATAAATAAATAAATAAAATATTTTAAAGGGGGGCTGAGTACATACCCATCAAAGAAGTAATCAAATGGTGCCTATTTTTATGTAGGTGTCACAGTGAGACAGAAAGTAACTGTCCTGACAATTCCGTGACATTAAAGTCACCTAGAGTGGTCAGAGAGGGGAGCCCCAGGAGGATCTCAAAGGGCACCAAGCATTATGGAAAGCAACACAGAGGAGGTGGGAACTCCAGCTGGACTCAACCCAAGTAAAGACTCAGAAGTGGTATGAAACATATTTGGAGGATCCAGGAGAGTCTCAGGCTGCAGGCTCGTGAAGGAAGAGACCCCACAGCTCTCCATGTTGGAATAATGACCACATCTGATGAGAACAATTTTCTAAGATGAGGTCATATCGAACTCTGAATCACACAGGGGAGATGCTTCCCTCAATCCTGCGGGCCAGAGTATATCCCCAAAATTTCAGTGCTCATTTGCCTCTTCCAGGCCAGCTGCTCCTTATGGGTGGCCTTATTAATGTAACTCAATTCATGAGAAGGTAAAGGTTGCTACTGTGAAGGGCCGGAAAACCTGTGGGTTTCTCTACCAGGGCTGTAGCTAGGGGTATGATTGTGCTGGGACAGGAAGGTGTCCTCAGTGCCCCAGGACAGTGGTAGCTGCAAGTCCTACCACCAGGATGGGCTGGGACTGGGAGGCAGGTGCAGACAGATTTCTGGTCTTGCCTGCTCATTATCTCAAGGAAATTAGCTTTGGCTAGTTAACACATCCCTGATGCACTGGTCCTAAGCAAATTCCAGAGAGCTGTGTTTCCACTGATCCAAACTTTCATTAATTTACACATTACAGTCTACACAAGGCTTGGGCATGCTGACACAAATCCCCAGCTATTAATTGCATATTTTGGTATAGTAAAAGAATTCTGGGTGGAAGGGCAAAAGTCTAAGAACATGATGAAGCCAGAACAAGATGCAGAAATACGAATCATCCTGTGGTCCTCTACGTGACTTGGACACAGGCCAGAAATTTGCCCTGAGATTCTGAACAGCCAAAAGAGGAAGGAAAATAGGATCTCTTGTAAAATCAGTGTTTTCCATTAAATCAAAGCAAACCAATTGCTGAGAAGCACACAGCTCCCGAGACCCACCAGAAACTTCTCACATATGTGCTAATAAAGAGGATGTGATAAGAACATTTTCTGCTTATAATGTTCCTGCATGCAGACTAACAGCATGACACTATAATGCAATTTAGGAAAATTAAGTCTAGAGGAAGCAAAAAACCCTGAAGATCATGTGAGCAGTTCAGTGGTTCTGCATCATCTGAGGGTAGAGTTTAAAATAGGGCATCGACCGAGTGCACTAGACGACCTCCAGGCAATCTTCCATAAAACAAGTCCCAGTGAGGGGGTCAAGCATTGACAGACCTCACATGAACAACACTCACTCAACAAACACCTGTCAGGAACTCATTTGTTCACGGGGCGGCTGGGTGGCTCAGTGGGTTAAGTGTCTGACTCTGGATTTCGGCTGGGTTACTGATCTACCGGTCATGAGATCAGCCGAGCTCCGCCTTCAGCATGAAGTCTACTTGCCTCTCTCTCTGTCCCTCGGCTCTCCTCCTGATCTCTCTCTCTCTCTCTCTCAAATAAATCAATGAATTTTTTTTTTTTTTTAAAGAACTCGTTTGTTCAATGTTGGGCCCTGGGCCTGGAGTTAGGGACAGATGAGTGAGTAGACCCGTCCCCCTGCCCGTGAAATACTTCCAGTCTATTCCAGGAGGTGGACATACAGCCAATTACAGCAAAATGCAGTGCTGTGCCAGAAGTTGGAGAAGGGGCAAGTAAACCTCCTCATGGGCCCAGATGCCCAGGAAGTCATGACTGGGTGCATCTGATGGGGAGAAAGCGGGGGTCCTTCTAACCTGATGCTGACCTTCCATAGAAGGAACGAGCCTTTCTAGTTTGGATACGATTGTCTAGCCTCCTTTTTCATCACCCTTGCTTTGCAAGAACAGCAGATAGAAGGAAAAGTATGCTAAGCAAAATAAGTCAATCAGATCTCACTGATCTCACTGATATGAGGAATTTGAGAGGCAGGGTGAGGGGTCATAGGGGGTAGGGAGGGAAAAAATGAAACAAGATGAGACCGGAGAGGGAGACAAGCCATAAGAGACTCTTAATCTCAGGAAACAAACTGAGGGTTGCTCGGGGGTGCGGGGGAGGGATAGGGTGGCTAGGTGATGGACATTGGGGAGGGTATGTCCTATGGTGAGTGCTGTGAATTATGTAAGACTGATGATTCACAGACCTGTACCCCTGGGGCAAATAATACATTATATGGTAATAAAAAATAAAATAATAATAATAAAAGAAGGAAAAGTATGGACATACATACTGCATTTTAGGTGATCGCCTTCAAGAGAAATAAATGGCAATGAGCACAAAACTTCCAGAGAAACACAAGGGTCACTCTTTTCAAAGTGTTTTTGTTTTTTTTTTAAGATTTATTTATTTATTTTAGAAAGAGAGAGCCTGAGCCAGAGGGGCAGAGGGAGAGAGAGAGAAAATCCCAAACAGACCCCGCACAGAATGCGGGACTCGATCCCACGACCTCTGAGATCACGACCCTAGTGGAAACCAAGAGGCAGTCACCTAACCAGCTGTGCCCCCCAGGCACCCCCACTCTCCTCAATGTTTTGCAGTAACACTTGGTCCACTTCTGTTCGCAGGCCAGTACAGGGCTATCGACGAGCCTCTTCTGGAACATGTAAGTCAGCCGCTTCCCTTCCCAACTTGTCAGTCTTTGACATTTACAAAGTGAGTGGTTCTTTTCAAGGTACTTGGGTGAATTTAAAGAAATTTAAACTTAAAGAAACAAAATTTAGAAAAGAAACAAAAACAACAACAAACTTCCAAATGGCACGATTTCCTAGCAGAGACGCCTGCATTTCGGTTCTTGGGTATATCCCGTCTTCCCACAATACACACTGTAAATCAAACCATTACACTGTATGCCTTAAACTTACACAGTGATGTATCTCAATTATTTCTCAATTAAACTGGAAAAAATAAATAAGTGGATAATAAGGCATTAATAGACAGAGAGACAAAAAAAAAAAGAAAGAAAACTGTCTTCCAACTCCTCAGCTATGAAATGCAGATAAAAATTAACTCACATGGCCACTGCAAAGATGAAATAAGATGAAAAATACCACCACATGGTGCTGGCAAGGGGGAGATGAGAGAAGCACTTCCTAAGGCTCATGGTGAAATCTTAAATTGGAACTCACTTTCTGGAAAGCCATTTCATAATAACCAATCAACATAAAAATGTCCACTTTCCTTAGCCCAATAATCCTATGGCTGGGAATTTAAACTAAGAAACTAATCTGAAATTTGGATTAATATGTAAACATACTCATTTGTATTTTATAATAATATAGTTAAAGAGAAACACTGGAATCATCCTAGATATTCAATAATAGAAAAAGCATTGACTAGATTATGATGTATTCATATGATGAAGCCATTAAGAGTATTGGCAAGAATTTTAATGACTAAAGGAAAATTTGAAATTTATAACATGAACTCAGCTACCTAATGTTATATCGGTTTATTGTTAAATTGTACATCATTTAAATAGTTTTAACTAGCATATCTATAGATAATATTGGGAACAAGTAGATAGATGAGAGGAAGAGAGAGAATCTGCCTTTAAAATCATTGGTTCTTCACTGCTTGAAAGGCTTCTTTAGAATCAGATTAAAGCTACAGATCCTCACCCCAGGCCACACATGCATAATCAATCAACCAATCAATCAATCAATCACAAATATTTTATAAAGTAGGAGGCTTGTGGACAGAAAAGACTGAGTTTTAGTTAAGAAAACCCCTGCTATTGATAGTAGTGAGTTGATAATAGATTATTAAATAGATGCAAGTCATTATATTTAAAATAAAATTCTGTCTCTTTCTCATTCTGGAAAGAGATAAACCAAAATATTAATATTTAGTCCTGGGGGCAAGATCTCAGGGTCTGGTGTAGATTCTCTACAGACCTGGGGTGATGGTTGCTGTTCCCCCTTGTGTCTCTCTGCCCTGACACCACAAAGTCTAGCAAGGGGATTAGACTAAAGATCTCTCAGATTCTTCTAGCAGGTCCAAGATTTCCCAGAGGAACTGCACTCTGCGGAGTCTTGGTAGTTGCTGTAATAGTACGTAAATGATGCCCTTACAACAAAATGTCCATCCGTCAAATCCCAAAAGGAGTTGCTCCAGGTCAGAACTCACTTCTGTGTGCAGTTCTGAGGGAGAACAGCCCAGCCACCTTCCCCTCTTTGCCATGTCAATTGTGAAAACCCCTGGAGTTCCCCTCCTGGCAGGCTTGCTTTGCCCTGGGCACTCAGCTGTACCGAAACTCAGTACATTAACTAGAGAGAAAGGATCTATCACGGGCAGGTGTCATGGACAGATGTCAAAGTGGGACCTTTATAGACATTTTACTCAATTCATCTCCAGCTACAACCAAATAAAGCAGATTTAGCCATCTCCAATTTACAGATTAAGCATGTGAGTCAGAGGGGTTAAGTAACCTCCCCAAGGTCATAAAGTGGATCCAGTTTAGATCTAGGACTGGGTGAGTCCATCTTGGATCTATGCTGCCCCCAAGCAGACCGATCCTGTCTGGTCTCCCACCCAAGAATTCCTGGTCCGAGCCCTGCTTTCCTCCTAAGAACAGACCAAGAAGGCAGGGTTTCATAGATGTAACACCTAGTTGCTCGGGGCACATCATCCAGGCAACCATGCCAATGGCCCAAGTCCAGCTTTGTTCCGTTGGTCATCAAGGTCCCCCTTTCGATCCTGTTCCTACTCCTGGGTCATTGTGCTGGTCCCTGTTCTCTTAGACATGAGCCCCTTGAATTTTATAACTTCATAACTTGACTGAGCCCTCAGTTCTTGTAGGACTTAAGCCTTGGTCTCCTTCAGGAGCACTCGGATAGGAATCAGGAGCAGCACACTGAAAGCCAAACTCATAGTCTTCAGGGAGCCCACCTCCTTTACGCTCTCCCATGGAGAACACTGACGTACTCTTGCATCAAATAAGCAGCGTTACTTAGAGCCCAAGGAAAGCCTAAAAGGCCTTCCAGACAGGGGTTGGTGAGTCCCCACGGCACTCCTGCTCACCTGGAAACTGGGACCGTCACGGACATTGCCTTTACCTGTGCCAAACTGCTTTGGCAGAACAATGATGAAAAGAGTCGTCCTTGGAACTGGTAAGCAACTTGCCCACATACACTTGAGAACTGGAATCCTGCAGAGCTGGAATTTAAACACAAGCCTTTAATTCCAAGCCCCTCCACTTATAATAAAACCACCTCCTAGACTGCTGTGTTTTCATACAATGAAATAACATACCTAAAGCATCTAGTGCGTGTCAGGTCCCTAACAAACATTAGAGGGGCTCTAGGGGAGGATTGGCAACCTTGCTTTATCTCTGCATTTCTTCAATCGTCATTAGCACAGCGGCGGCCACAGTGATATTTATAGATGTATTATATGTAATGCCATCAAGTATTTTGCTCAAAACTTTACATGCATTGTCTCATGTAACTTCTGATTGCCAGTATCACTCTGTAACTCTCGGTGATTGTAGTAGTGTGGGTGAGTATCATCTAATTCCAAAATAAATTTGAAGTGGCCTCCAATAAAGATTATCGCTAACTGGGGAAATTACAGGATAAATGAAAAATCTTAAATCGTACCCATTGTTACACACTAAATCTAGTTAAAATCCATTATGTACTTGCTTATTTAACAAGCACATATTAAGAATCTACTATGTGCAAAAACAAAACAAAACAAAACACAGATATGGTGAAGGCTCTAATGCAGTGACTTTGACTTTAAGCCTTCAGTATTTGACCATAAAATAATTGGGAGTCCAAAGAAAGATTTAGCGGGCTGCCCAATTCATAGTGTGACTAGGATAGGCTGGGAAGAAGTGAAATGCCCTCTACAGAATCAAAAAGGAACTTAAAAACTCGGGATCTGAGCCCAGGCTCACACTGTTTGCCACTCCCTAGTTAAAAGTTAAAATTATGGATGTTGCAACACAAGGAATGCCCTAGATTCTTCACCTTTCATCTTGGGCTCAGAACAATTTTAATACCCGGCACTGGATTCTAGAGGAGGTGGATGTGGCAGAAGACCTACGTTCTGCCTATCGATGGCACCTATGACCTCTGTGGTTTTCAGAAGTCACCATTCCCGGTTTCTATATTTGTAAAAGGAAGATGTAAGTTCTTAATCCTGAGGGCCAAACTGGGGGATGTGCATGCCAATCTCTTGTAACTGGATCTGTTGTTCATACCCATGGCCATCTGGGGTCTTAGTGGGAACTTTAAGAGAGACAAGGGATCTTTCTGTATGAAAGACCATTGAGATTAGCATCTGGGCTGAAACACAACACAATGCTGAATCCAAATCACAACACATAGGTGCAGATTCCAGAATTTCTGTGATGGGGATTACATCTCTTGCTGGGTGGTACCCAATCCTGCCATCCCCAGTGTTCAGACTTGGATCTCATTAATGGTATATAGAAATACAACCGAAATTTGTGTATTGACCATGTACCCTGACACCTTGCTGAATTGTTTCTTAGTTCTAATAATTTTTTCTAGTGGGTTCCTTGGGATGTTCTACATACAAGATCCATCATCTGCAAATAGATCTCCTTTCTTCTTTGAAAGGCTCATGTGATTACACTAAACCACTCAGGTGATCCATCTGTCCTATTTTAAGGACAGATGATGAGTAATCTTAAGTACCTACTTAATGTCCCTTCATAGCAGTACCCAGATTATTACTTGATTGAATAACCAAGAATGGGAATATTTGAGGACATATTTAAGATTCTGCCCACCACAAGAATTTAACTGCCCAGATTCTTACAGGTTTTCATCTAAGAGACTCTATACGTCACTGTAGCCCCTCACCTTTGTTATGACTGAACCTTCCCTTGACTCACTCAACCGTTTCCTCCTGCTTAGGAAAGGAACTTTGCTGTGGCAGTTCTGGATGGATCGAAAGACCACACGGATGACGACTATGAAGACCCTGAGCTTCGCATGGTAGAAGCATGGCCATCAATACAAATTTTGCCAGCCAGGCCTATAAAGGAATCAGAATACGCAGGTAACATCTGGGGTCTAAAATCTGGGAATGCACGTCCACAACGCAATACTGCACGGCAATTAAAGCCGCAGATGCCGAATTAAACAACTCCAGGCTAAAATCCTGCCTCCGTAGCTTACTCGCTGTGTGGCCTTGAGCAAGCCTAAAAAATTCATTTTCTTTACCTAAAAATGGTGTTCATAATAACAGAACTTACCCTCTAAGAGTTCTTTCAAGTTCTCAACAGGGAACTTGGCACAGAGTCAGAACTCTGTAACTACGAGTTGTCACTATCATGATATTCTTCCTGAGTCCGAGGCAGAGGGTGGACAGGCAGGGCTGTGGGCAGCATGGGAAATTTAAGACAGAGTTTGCATAATGGAGAGTAGCATGAAAGGGAAGACTTTTCAACTTGGCTGACTTGTTTTATAGGCAACCAGCATATATGTAGCCCCAGGACATGGCAGCAAAGCCAAGCTTTTTAAGAGTAAGGAAGACATAATTTCACATCCACCCTGCCTCTTCCCAACTGGGACACACTCAAGTTCTCTGAACTGTAGATACAGCACAGGACTGTGAGGGAAAAGAGGAGGAAGCCCTTGTGATTTCTGAGGGTCTGACCCACAGAGATGAGTCTACAGAAGTTGTTTCAGAAAGAATCACCTTGCAAATAATGATGAAACGCCTTCGTTCATTCACTCAACAAGCAATTTTGAATACCAGCTGTGTGCAATTACTGTGTTAGGACTGATCAAGTGACACAAAGATAAACAAAGCAGGATCTCCATTCTAGGGAAGGTCACAATCTAGAGGCAGATGCAGAAAGATCAACAGATAATTAGGATAGACTATGTTAGGTGTGTAATATAGAAAGAAGAACCACAGTGTTGGTGTTGGTGGGTGGGATCTAGAAAGATTTGCAAAGGGCGTGACAGCACAGGGCTTGAAGGGTGGGTAGGAGTTCCCAGAGACTGAGAAGAGTAAAGGATTCTCAAAGCCAGACCCTGGAATTCATACATACGGACCGAGAGGAATACAGATCCTCCTCCTTGGGCTTCAATTTCTTAATCTGTCAAGTGGAAGTACAACATAGGTATGAGGACATCCTCATACCTATGTTGTGATGATTGAATGAGTTTGTAGATATGCACATATTTTGTTAATTGTAATGTGATGAGTCCACATAAGGTAAGACTTTGAATTTTTCTCTTTCCACAGATACACGTTATTTCAAGGGTGTGATGGACACTCCCAATCTCTTAGACACCAAGACCTCTGTCCCCACAGAGCGCCATCCCTGGTGCACACAGATGGGGCTGGAGAAAGTGAGTAAAGGTTTGGCCATGTGACCCAAACATGGGCAGGGCAATTCCTAGCAGCCGGGAGCTTCCCCATCTCCCATACCCCAGGGCATCTTGCTGGTGATGAGCACGCTGAGTTCAGCAAGGTGTAGGGGAACTGATTTCTATGACTGCTGAAGTCATGGTCCCAGGGAAGGAGCACCAAGAAGGAAAGAGGACTAGCATTTGGGAAGGTTTTCTGTGAGGCGTTGGGATGGGGACTCCTCACAGGCATCGCACCTGAGGCTTGCCTCCTTTTCCAGAAGCAAAATTTGACTCAGATCTTATTGATAATAACATGTCATTTTGCCCAGACTGTAGGCCCAATGCTGACAGCTGGTAACAGGGTGCTAGGAAGTAAGTCAAGCAACCTCTCTCAGTCCTTTGTAACCTCATCTGTGAAATAGGCCTAAAAATCCCTACCGTGCTTTACTTTGAAAGGCTGTTTGGACCCTACATATAAGAGACTTATGAATATATCCTGTAAATACAAATGCCATATATATATATAATTTCATTTTTAATAACACTTTTGCTAATGATTCATTTTCTTAATGCAGAAATACAAATGAATCACCCCTGGAGTTTCAGGGTTTACCAGGCATGATGCCATGTGACATTTTGTGTCCATATTCTCTGTGCAGACCTATTTCATACAAGAGAGTCCCAGTATCATAGACACCTGTTTTTTTTTTTCCTTTTGCTATTAAGTTCTGCTTATAAAATGATTTCCCATGTGATAAACAAGCATTAATGGCATAATTTTTATAGATATATCATACCTCATCATGGGACTTTTAATAATTTTACTTAACCATTGAGTAAAAACATTTTAAAAGCTTTGGTATATGTTGTAAAATTTCTTTCCTGAAAAATTGCTTCAATTTACCCTCCCAGATGCCTTGTATGAGAATGTGCACCTCACAGGACTCTCACCAAAACTGGCTAGTGCTTTATTAATCATATTTTTAAAGGGATTTCACTGTCCTTTTCTTAAATTTGTATCACATTTATTAGTGACCATGAACATGCTTTTAAATATTTATAGCGCATTTTTCCTTGTGCATTATTGGTTCACATTGTCTATCTATTTAACTTGAGGGCTTCTGTTAATATTGATAATCAAAGGAAACAACAAATATTACCAGGCAATGTCATTTACCCAGAACACATCCAGGAGAGTTTGGGAGAACAGGATGAGGGATGAAATATTGAACACTTCCGCTTTACACAGGCAGCAACCTAAACTTTAATCATTCATTCAACAAATTCATTCAAGAAATATGTGTTGAGTGCCTGCCACGGATCAGACACAATGATGAGCTCCCACATGCACTGGTGAATAACCAAGGCCCCGTGCTCATGAAATTTATATACTGGTGGGAGGAGACTGGAAATAAATAAATAAACAAGCAAATAAATAAATAATAGACAATATGCTAAGTTATAAATACTTTTTAAAAATCATTAAAGCAGGGTAAATGTAGTCAAGGAAGGTCTCCCTGAGTAGAGATGGGAATGAATGAATAAATGGAAGAATGAATGACATTTAATCCTTAAAATACCCTTGCAAGATGAGCATTATGACCACCATTTTAACAGCTCCAACTTTTTTTTTTAAGATTTTACTTATTTATTTGACAGAACGAGAGAGATGGGGGGAAACACAAGCAGGGGGAGCAGTAGGCAGTGGGAGAGGGAGAAGCAGGCTTTCTGCTGAGCAAGGAACCAGACTTGGGGCTCCATCCCAGGGCCCTGGAATCATGACCTGAGCAGAAGATGCTTAACCGACTGAACCACCCAGGTGCCCCAACAGCTCCAACTTTTATGAGCTCTTTGAGCCTGTTACTTACCCTCTCTGAACCTGTATTATCTTAGCTATAAAATCTCATCGTTGTTATGATAATACATACAGAGCATAGTGCTTAGCAGGAAGCAATTGGTCAATAGCAGACCTCTTCTTGAGAACAGGGACCATTTTAGCCCCAGCACTTAGCACAGTACCTTTATGTAAGAGGATCTCAGGAGATACCGGTTAAATGGAGGAAAATGAATGAACAAAGAAACTCTCAACCATTTGAACTGAACCTTGAAATAAGAGCAGCTGTTTCATAGGAAAAGAAACCCAGGCTCTACTGATTTCTGTCCACATGGAACCCTTTTTCAGCCTGTTCTTTAAAGTTCTCAGGTGAATATTTGCTGCTGTCAGCAACTTCTGCACTGGGGCAGCCCCACAGGAGTTGTTGAACAAGGAGGAGGACGCTTCAGGGCACTCATCACCGGAGCATAAAGCATGTTCAGGGAAAAGTAAGAATTGCAGAGCAACTGGACCAGTGGCTGAAGATACAAATTCTGGTCTGGTTATTAAAGAATAGAGAATATTCACCAAAAAACTTGAGCTTCCCTTTCCCCCAGAATTCAGTGATTCATTCCCCTTTACATGTAAGTAGGCCTTTGTTAGAAGAATTTTTTTTAAGATAATTCTCATTGGAGTTTTTAAAACAACCACACCAGAATGTAAGCCTCCATTCTTATTACTTTATACTTCCTTCATTTAATATCCTTGTAGATTTCTGTTACAATACAGATTTCTTCCTTTAGCTAGATCACTTTGCAAGTGGAACTATAACCTCAGCATTTCAAGTCAAGTGAAATCATGTGAGAAAAAGAATATGGGAGACTCAGCACAATGTTGGCCGGAGGCAGGGTGGGGAAGTTGAATTATTAATTAAGTAAGGGCTTGAGCTCAATTCAGATAAGGAGGGAGTTTTATTCTTATGATCAATATTTGAATAATCACATTTTTATGAGAAGCAAATTCTATTTTTCATTATAGCCTCATTCTCAAGAGTTAATTCTTACTACTTCTATATTCACTGTAACCTCTGTTGAGAGTAAACCATTGATGAAAGGGATCTTCCATAATCCTGATGAGAGGCCAGTTCCTACCTAGACTCCTTAGGTTGGCTACAACTGTCTTCGACCACTGAGCCTCTGCCCATCTTTTCATTTATTGAGCATTTGCTATGTACCAAGCACTGTGCTCAACAATGGAGATGAAAAATGAGCCAGTGCCCAGAGTCTAATGGAAGAGTCTAATGGAAGTGTAATGCGAAGTGCTAAGACAGAGGTGAGCATGGTTCACAGAAGCTGCATCACTTAGCCCAGCTAGAGGCTTTTGAGAAGCCTTCTGGAAGAAACAGTGCAAAGGAGTCTTTGATGCATCATTGTATGGTCATCAGTGGCCCTCATTAGGGACCATTTTGCCCCTAGGGGACAGCTGGCAATGTCCAGAGACAGGCTGATTGTCAGGACCAGTTGGGGAGTGCTACTGACATCTACTGGTGAAGAACAGGGACATTGCTAAGAGTACTATAATGCTCAGGGCAGCCTCCTCAGCAAGGAATTGTCCAGCCCCAACTTTCAATGGTGCTGAGGTTGAGAAATCTGTGTTATAATGTGCTATAAGGTGTTGTGAGCTAAGACCTGTGTGTATGTCTGTGTCCTTTAGAATCCAAGCTCTTATTCCTCTTTTTCCCTCATATTCCAGCATTGATGCAGGCTTATAGTGGGCACGGATAAATATTTATCAGACAGAAAATGGGAGGAGCCCCCTTGGGAGGGGTAGAAAATATTCCCAGCCCTGGAATCCTATACTAACACCATCAGAGGGCACTTACTGCTTGGGAAGGTGTAAGGCAAAGAAGTTCTTTCACACAAAAGGGCCAAATGGATCCAAATGTCCAAAGATACCAAATTAATTTGGACACCAAAGGGGAAAAGTGTGGGAATGCTGAGGAACCCCCATCCCTAAGATCCTAAGCACACCGGGTGCACCTGAGATAGAGACTTAGAGGCTTAGAGGCTTTCAAAAACACTGGGTATCATTATGATATCTCATTTTCTTCTCCACCCTCTTGCCTAGCAATTGTAGAGCCCCTAATGGTTGACCAGTGCCTTTAATAATATTAATAATGATAGCTAATAACTCTTAAGCTTTGTTGGTGCCATTCCCTATTCTAGGCACCTTGCATGGTATGTCTCATGTAATGACCCCCTCCTCATGATGTATCAGTACTTTTGTTACCATAATTTCACAAATGAGGAAATTGAGGCTCAGAAGGTTAAGTGATTTGCCACATTCTCAAACACAAGCATTTTTATGCCAAATACCTCCAAGGCCACTGCAGTGGTCGTTGGCATGGTGGTTCACACATTTATGGTTTTTTTACATGTGTTAACTGACTGCCAACTATACACATATGGTGATTCTCTAAGAATGATGCGTCCAGGGACTTATGCCCTGACCCTGGGGAGTAACCCTACAGAGTGGCAACACATTTGATGGTATCATAGTCACAACTGAAGAGATAATGGTGCCACATTGTCTTCCACAGGTGGACAAACCCATTTCCAAGGATTCCAGAAGCCAACATGTGAAAGGTAAAGTCAAGTCACAAAGTTTGAAACACAAGAATATGTCTTTGCTTCCAAGAAATCTGTTGGTGGTCACAGGTTATCTTTGTTGGTGGTCACAGGTTATCTTAAGCAAGATGATTTATTGGACTGTCCTTCATGAAATAACTACTTTTGGAAAGGCTCTTACACATCTTATGACTTTTTATCACCTTACCTTATTGATGAAGAAATTGATAGTGAAAATTCATATTCCATGGCTATGCAATTTCAGAAAGGAATTGCTTTGAAACATATGGCTTGCATTAAATATATAACTAAGTTATTTCTCCAAGCATATCCCCTGTAAAATCACAAGATAGAAATCTAATTTTAAAACGTTGATTAATTCATATGAAAACAGATTTTGAAAGCTTTAGGCAAAGCAACTCAATTTGGAGATGAAGATACAGGTAGGAAGCTGAAAGGAAATAATCAATTTCAGTAGTGCTGGAAGCACACATGGAGAACAGCCAAAGAAATTTAATTGGATCACACATTATAGCGCCTCTCGTCATCTCCCCCATGCTCCACCTTCTCTCACAGTGTCCAAATGGAAAAGATGGCAATGATTTACACTTCCCAGTACTTGAGACATATCAAATTTATCCTTTATGGGTCTAATGCTATATTCTATAAGCTATTATTAACATCCTATTTTCTTTCATGGGAAGGTGTAACAGCTAGGATCCTAATAGGAGACAGATGGCAAACCCAAATTAGGATGACTTAAGGAAACTTATTTACAAAGGAACAATTTACTGAGGTGTGTGGGGTGTATGGCTGATGTGGGAACTGGGGCTAACAGCAGTGGCGTTGTCGCCACCCCCGGCCCAAAGGAATGAGGGGACAGTTACAGAAAACCAGAAGCACACCACCTTGAGAGGAGGGACACCACCAGCCCCACTGAGTCTCATGGAGGGGAAGCCAGAGGAACACATGCCCACCAACTTCCTTCTCTAACCTGCCTCTGAATTCCTGCAGGGACTTTGCAATGACTGAACCCAACCAGAAACCAGAGGGCAGGGCAGTCAATATGTGGTCCATGCTGGTTGGTCCTCAGGGATGGGAAGTGGAGTGGAGCAGAGGCAGATGGAGATGACAGAGGATGCAGGAGCATCCAGGGGCACAGAGGAGATCCCCACAACAGGAAGCATGGTGGAAGGAGCAACCAGAGTAGCCAAAACAATGGCTCTGCCCCTTTCCTGGCTGTGTGACCTTAAGTGAGGCACCTAATCTTTCTGGGTCTCACTTTCCTCCTCTTTGAAGTGTGAAATGGGCAGGGTTTTTATGATTACTCAATTCAGGAGCATTCACCGAGGCAGGAAAATATAGCTATTCTCAAACCTTCCTCCTCCCCCATCTGTCTTCCTTCCATATCACCCTTAAACCTCCCCCAAAATAGGAGCTTCCAAATCGGTGCCTCTTTAGTCCTTAAAATGTCAGTACCTTCAATGTTTACAGTACTTGATTCAGAGCTCTTCTCCATGAACTCATGTATTTTATGAGCATTCACATAACTCAAAGTGAATTATGTAGACCAAGTATTTTCAGACCTCTTGACAGAGAAAGGGACCAGAAGCACAGAGTGATCCCAGATGAAAGCATAATTGTTTGATACACGAATGCTCCAGGTCATCCTAGAACCTTCACAGACACGTGTTGAGAAATGAGTCCTGGAGAGAAAGAAGACAAAATGGACCTCACAATTCCTTCCTTTTATATAGTTCACCATAGACATCCAACGTCACTTCTTTGATAGCAGAAGCTTCTTGGACTATTATTCTACATTATCGACATGTCTGTTGGTCTATTAAGATGTTTCTAATCCCCATTCCAATATGCATGTTGGGGGAGCACTTCCCCCCACACCTCCAAGCTGTCCTCAGGCACCAGCTGTGTGTCTACAACTCAACCCAATCCTGATATTATCCACCCAGATGTAGCATCAGATTACACAAGTTGAGGGCTCAGTCCATAAGCCTGTCCCCACTTCAGATGCCAGTCACAAGTCCAGATTGTCACCTGTGTTTCTGACAGACAGGTGATAGATTGGAGGTCCCAGTGACACCCCTTTTTTAGGCTCCACTAATTTGCTAGAGAGGTCACAGAACTCAAAGCAACGTATTACTCATTAGATTACAGTTTATTATGAAAGGATATAAGTCAGGAAGAATCAAACAGAAGAAATGCACAGGATAAGGTATGTGGGAAAGGATATGGTGCTCCCATACTTCCTTTATCTCCAACCCAAAAGCTCTATGAACCCCAACCTTTTCGGTTTTTATGGAGACTTCATTACATTGGCATAAATGATTAAATCACTGAGCATTGGCAAATGAATTCAATCTCAAGCTTCTCTCCCCTCCCTGGGGTGAGTGTGGGAGGTAGAGAAAGTTCCAATTCTCTAGTCATATGGTGGGCTCTCCCCATCCCCCCAGAACCATCCCAGATGCAGTCCAAAAGTCACCTCTTTAACATAAGAAGACACCTTTATAGTTTTCATCACTTAGGAAATTCCAAGTGATTTATGAGCTCTGTGCCAGAATGTTGGAGATGAGGATCAAATATATATTTCTTATTATAAATCACAGTACCACAACTATCCATGCATATATTTATCTATGCTTTACCTGAGCTCACAAAGCTACTGGGGTGGTTAACAAAAACTTACATAGTAAAATGGAAGAAAAGAAAAATAAAATCCTAGAGTGAATCTAGGTCAACTATAACATGAAGACAAAGATAAAATTCAGGACCCTCGGTTACACATCACTACACTCTATTAAAATTAAACTACTGTCTCGCCTCCTCACCTTTCTGGTAGTCTAAGCAAACAGGAGGTCATGCTTCTTAATGTGATATTAATTGCCCATAATGGAAAAGCAAATTAATTTCTAAGAAAGCACAACAAGGACATTTCTTTCAGAGTTATGTCAGTGCTGTCAATCTTGCAGTGAATGTAGGCTGGTATACGGGGACCATGGCTGCAAAAACATGACTGTTTTTGAAAAGGAGCCCCCTACTAGACTGTATACAGGACATTAGTGAAAGCAGAGTTCCCAGAATTGAGGCTTGCAGGGAGTAAGTGGAGGTTGCCTGAGAAACTTCTGCAGTAAGAGTTACTCTCTTTACATCCTCTCTTCCTACATTTCCCTAATTGATGGTTCTCCATCACCCCCCCCCCCAGAGCGCTAAGGAACCACACAGAGAAGGAAGCTCAGAGGGGTGAAATTAATATGAATACCCCCATTTTTAGGACCAGGCATCTTGCTGGAGAATGCTTGAATGATTTATGTGTTTATTACAAAATTCTGTATTTTTGATGGAAACACATTCTCAGATAATTTATTCATTCTCACAAAATGTCATGGAAAAAACATATTGGGTGGTTCAGCAATGACAGAATTTTATGGTGATATTTTTCATCAAGTTGAGCAGTTATAGATTTATGTTAATGTACACTTCATGTCATTTTTCTTGCGATCGTATTCTGACATTATCTGGAAACTGTCAGATTTCAAGATCTTATCTTCCCTGAAACTTGGCTTTTTTAATTCTAAAAATGGGTGAAAGTTTATTTGGGGGCAAAGTATTTATATATAATAGTAGTACAGCTTGTTTGTGATGAGCCATTAGCACTCACCACAAATCCAAAAAAAAAACCCGTCTTCTTTTCAAAGAAGGATAGCTGTAATGTTCAAATATAGGGCAGCTTAGCTTCTTAATGCTGAGAAGAAAGGACGTTAAAGCGAATTTCTCTTGGCCTCAGATGTGAACCAAGCACAGACTGTGAACCAATTTTCTCTGAGGTGACAAGCATACCATATGCAAGAATGAATTTATAACAAAATACAATATACTATCCAAGAAAAGAAAGAGAATTATGCACAGGTGACTGAACATGTACATCCAGAAACATGAGCTTGGTTGAAAAGAAGCAAAATAGAATTCCACATAATATCATCAAAAGGCCTTTCTTCTCGTTTGCTTTTAGAGGAATTTGGATGCCAACAAAATTAGAATCAGAAATGAGTTTGAGTTAATCTAGTTTAACTCCCTCATTTTATGCAAGGAAATCTAGCAAGAGAAGTGGCTAGCTCAGGGTCACAGAGACCAGAGCCTAGACCAGAACCAGGGTCTTGTCGACGATGGCAATGTTTCCAGAGTTTTGCTGTATTTGCTAGTACCTAAAATCCATTCTGCAAACTCCCCCTCCTGTTCCCTGTTATCCCACGCATCCAAACGCTGCAAGGTTTAGTGCTGGACATGAATTGATGGGCGATACTGCCCCCTAGTGCCGGAATATGGCAACACAAAACGTCGCAAAAATGATGGACTTCCGCATCCTTTGGATTGTATCTTAAACAAAAATAACAAGCCTTGGGTCACAGAGGTTATCAGAAATAAATTTAAGATTATTCTTCTATAATTTTAGATTTAAATTTATTTCAGGCACAACAAAATCTCAGACATAGCTCAAAAGGAACAGAAGCAGGGATGCCTGGGTGGCTCAGTTGGTAAAGCGGCTGACTTCGGCTCAGGTCATGGTCCCAGGATCCTGGGATCGAGTGCCGCATTGGGCTCCTTGCTCAGTGGGGAGCCTGCTTCTCCCTCTGCCACTGCCTGCTTGTGTTCTCTGTCTCTGACAAATAAATAAATCTAAGAAAAAAAAATCTTTCAAAAGCAACAGAGGCATTGATACAAGATTTAGTACAAAGTTGATGTCATAAATTTATTATAAATGGTATAAGTTTTAGGGCACCTGGGTGGCTCAGTGGGTTAAAGCCTCTGCCTTCAGCTCAGGTCATGATCCCAGGGTCCTGGGATCAAGCCCCGCATCGCGCTCTCTGCTCCGCGGGGAGCCTGCTTCCTCCTCTCTCTCTGCCTTGCCTCTCTGCCTACTTGTGATCTCTGTCTGTCAAGTGAATAAATAAAATCTTTTAAAAAAAAAAGGTATAAATTTTATAAAAATCCCTCAGTAACCAGACTACAGGAAAGCATTAGCCTCTCCATCACATACACAGGAAAGAGTAAGGCTCAGAGAAAAGGAAGGGCATCTGATAACTGCTCATTTTAACACATACGGTTTTCTGAAAGAGAAATGTAGAGTAGCCACAAATAAAGGAATTAAAAACAAGGGAGTTAGCACACTGCGATAACTGCCAGGGTAATACGGCACTTTGTTTAAAATTACTTGTTCCAGGAATTGAATAGCATAAGACCTTAGACCATGAAGAGCCCGCACTCTGGTGCAGTCAACACTAGGTATTCTGGGAACTCAACAGAGTGCATACTTAATTCTGCCTGGGGGGAGAACTGTGTCTTCCAGGAAGGCTTCACAGAGCAAGGGACATTGGTCTGAGGTGGGAGACAATGACCTCATGGGAAGTTAAACATGGTTTCTGATGCTTAGAAGTAGCTAGAATGTGGTTGCCTGAATGTGAGACCTGGGGACACGGAGGCCTGGGTTCACATCCCAGCACTACTGCTTTCCAAATAAGAAAACTCCAAGGATCTTAACCTCTCCACATTAGTCTCCACATCTCTAAAAGGGGGAGATACCAGCTACATCATACAATATCTGTCTTTTTAAAGGTAAGGACAAGTGAAAACCTATAGCACCATCACTGACTCATGGTGGACCCTCCACAGAAGACTACTGAACTGACCAGATTCACAGGGTTCTGGGCTTCCTCCCTGACTCTCTCTCTAAGACTCTTAAGAGAGTCTTCCTGAGTCTCTAAGCGAAAACCATTCATGCTCTATCCAGTCTGGTGTTCAGGATACAAAATAAATCTTGTAGATGAATATGAAAAATGAATTAGCCTCCTCAATCACAAGGATCAACATTTATTCAACATTGTTTTCCCTATAGCAAACACATAGCATTGTGCTACACACATAGGGAGGCTTAGTAAATATTTATTCAATTAAGACTAATATTTAGCCCATTTTAATAGTGTATTCAATCCGCATTGCCAGATGTCACCGGATCACCTAGTGATGAACCCGTGACCCCCCCTAGTGGGGGTCATGCACCTGCACTAGGTGGGGGCCTGTGGAGGAGCAAATCAAGAGGCCCGTATTGCTTGCTTCTGGTCCCATTTCTTTCTCTGCCTCTAAATCTAGGCAAATGATATTCCCTCACTGGGCCTTAATATCCCATCTGCAGAAAAACAGCAGAACACAATGGTCTCTAACATTTTGTGAATCTCTGGGTATTGTTCAGACACACAAACCCAACCACCTCACTGCCCATGTCAGCCCTGAAGTCTTAGTCCTTCATGTGCCCTGCCTGCCCTCCCACCCTCATTCCCTGAAACACCAGGTCAGGGAAGAAGAGCTTCCCCAGGCTTGTTTGAGGAAGGACCTTCTGTCCTACATCCATCACTAACCCCAACACACAGCTGTCAATTACATGGTCAAGTGTGTGTTGATGTACACGCTCCTGACACCATACTGTCTCACCTGACTTGAGCAGTTGCTTACGAGGGTGTGTCCCTCTCAAATTCATGGCTTTGCCTTACTCTCTCCCTGCCCCACCCAAAGAATGGTGTCAGCAATTTATTGTTGGAATTAATTTCTGAATGCTTCAACGGACTTGGAGATGTTCCTCAAACAGGCCTTGTCAAATCTACATTACCCACTTCGTTAGGTTCTTTCATAATTAATCATCAGGACATGCAGTCCTAAAGGTCCATGTCCATATATCCTAAAACCGTTAGACATGATAAATACTGTGACTCGGCCCAGATTTTATCCATTTTTGTCCAGAGTCTATTTCTCTAATTACAGAACATTACACTGATGGTCTATTTCCAAAGTAATAATCTTCATGATCATATTTCATAGATAAAAGGTATGGCATATATTGAACACAAATCAAATGGCAGCTAAGTGAAAAACAAGTATTATTTTATTTTATTCTAACCAAATCCAAGGAACTATGCCTCATAATCTGCATTCTACAGACACAGAAACCAAAGCCCAGAGTGTTTCCCTAATTTTCCCGCAGTCACTCAGTAAGTAACAGAGGAGGGATTAAATCCCATGTGAATGATTTTAAAGACCCCATTTGTTGCCGCTCTGTTGTGTCATTGTCCCTTCTATCAGGAAACACATTCTTGGATCCTACATATCTTTGTCCCTCCATTTAAGTCACAGATGAGGGCATGGAGCCCCTGAGAGGACAAACAATCTGTGTTAAGTCACTCAGCTCACTAGTGGTAGCACCAGCACCAAATCACAAGCCCTGGTAAATGTCTGGAAACAGATCTCTGGGGGAAAAAAGTATGAGAACAGATTTAGAGAGCTGACACTGTCCTACTTCCAGACGTACTGTAAAGGTCCGGTAATCAGGACAGTACAATATTGGTGAAGGAACAGACAAATGCATCAGTAGAGCAGAATGGAGAGCCCAGAAATAGAACCACATACAGTCAGCTGATATCTGACAAGACAGCAGAGGCAATCCAATGGAGCAAAGATTGACTTTCCAACAAATGGTGCGGGAACAACAGGACATCCTCTTGAAAGAAAGAGAGAGAGAGAGAGAAAGAAAAGAAAAGAAAAGAAAAGAAAAGAAGTAAAGAAAGAAAGAAAACTAAACACAGACCTTACACCCTTTACAAAAACTTACTCAAAATGGTTTCAGAGACCTAAATTAAAAATCAAAACTATAAAGCTCCTAGAAGATAACAGGAGAAAACCTTGATGACCTTGGGTGTGGTGATGCCTTTCCAGACACAACACTAAAGGCACAATCCATGAAAGAAATCATCGACGAGTTGCACTTCCTTCCTGAAAATTACAAAGTTCTGCTCTGGGAAAGACAATGTGAACAGAATAAGAAGACAAGCCACGTTACCTGTAGAGAATATCTGCCAAAGACCCATCTGATAAAGGACTGTTGTCCAAAATAGGCAGAGAGCTCATAAAACTCAACAATTAAAAAACCAACAGACCAGTTAAAAAGTGGGCCAAAGACCTCAATAGACACATCACCGAAGTAGATATACAGATGGCCAATACACATATGAAAGGATGTCCCACATCGCACATCATCAGGGGAGTACAGGTTGAAACAATAATGAGATGTCACTACACACCTCGAAGAATGGCCAAAATCCAGAATCCTGACAACACCAAATGCTGGCAAAGACGTGGAACTCACGCACTGCCGTGGGGACGCCACACAGCACAGCCACTTGGAAGACCGTTTGGCGGTCTCGGATATAATGAACGTGTGCGTGAAATGACTTATTTTTTGATAATGGCTGTGTTTAACCACCGCATTGCAAAATTCCTAAAGTTCAACAGCAAAGCGTCGAAAGCTGGACCAGCTGCTCCAACACAACCACAAGTGGGTCTTGTGGTACTTTCTTCTCCGGGATGCTTCGCTTTAACATCCCAGAACCCTGGAAGGTTGGCAATTTCTTGGTGATTTCTCCCTAATAAGTCGTGGAGGTAACAGTCCAACCCTACCCATCAGATTCTACAGCCGTGCCGTGCTCCCCTCACCGCAGTACCTCCGAAGCAGCAATAAATTTTGCAGCGGAAGTGAAATAATCTCGTTGCAGAAGGAAGAGCAAATGAGGACACTCCGTGGGCAGATGGTGCTAATTACACAGATGGCCACCAGATGGCGAGCATACCAGCCTCCGCGTCCTGAAACTGACTTGATTGAATGTCAAGAAGGGAAGGGCCCCAGAGAACAAACGTTTGGGTCTTCTTATGTGACAGAGAGGGAACTTTTCCTAGCATTTGAGAATATTGGTGTGTACTTCACAAGGAGAGTAGATTGTCATCCCCCTTCTAGTTTTCCATCACACAATAATGCTAATAACTGGGTGTGCATTACAAGCCATGTACTTGAAGGGCATTCCCCCATGTATTCCACCCACAGATTCCAGCGAAGTGTGAGTAACCATTTCTCACTTTTCCAGATGAGAAAACAGCCGTCCCTCAACCCATTTTTTCTTATTTCATAAATATGTATTGAGCACCTGCTATGATCCTGCCCATAGTAAGCAGCAGAATCAAGATTCAAACTCCAGAAATGTTGCTCTGTATCTCATCTTCTTCCAATATCACAAATACTAGTACTTTGTTAAACAACCCCCCCCCAAAACAAAGCTGATTGGATTTTATGAATTATCATAGCATGACATGCTCCTTTGCCTATTTGATCCAGTTTTCTCGCTTGTAGGATTCACTCCTACCCACTAGTCTGTAGGATTTCAATTACCTAAACAACAAATGAGTGAGGCTCGGCAGCAAAAATGACTAGTAATAGACATATTTAATATAGCTGAGCTCTCCACTGCTGTCGGCAATGACGCCAGATACAAAAATTTTTAAGTAGGGGGGGAGGTAAGTGATGCCAGAGAAAATGTCATTTTGTAATGAAGACACGGGATGTAAACAGTGTCTCCAAAAGATGCACCATGTTTAAGACAAAGCTCTTACCACAGCCTACAAGATGGCAGGCGATCTGGGCACTCCCCTACCTCTGCAACCACTACTCAAGCGGTACCTCCCTCTTGTTCATCTCACCTCAGGGGCTTTGCACTTGCTCTTCCTTCTGTCAGGAAACTCCTGTCCACACAGTCATATGATGGGCTCCCTCATGTTCCCTGAGTCTCCGTTATCATCATCTAAACAGAGAGGCTTTCTGGGATCTGCCTAAAAAACAGTCCCCCTCTTCCCCATCTCTTGTGTGACAGATGGAGAACTCTTCATGCTCCTGCTCTCTCTATGGCCCAGCTTTCTCCCTCACTCTGTCGCATTATTCTTTGGAGCAATTGTCATCCCCCGTCCTTGTCATCATATACTTTTATTTGTTTTCTATGTCCTGCCACTGAAATGTAAGTTACCTGGGAATAGCAACTTTTGTTTGGGTATTATATTGCCCAGCACCAGCATCAATAAATATATTACAAATGAACCCATGCCTGACATACACTACATGCTCAATAATAAGTCCATGAATAAAAGGAGGATAGATATCTTTTCCTGAGCTCAGTCACAGAAGCAATGAGATAGATATCTCTGAAACAATAAATGGAATGTTCCTACTGAATCCCAGATACTCAGTCTCTTTATTGAATTTTTTTCCAGTAGATTGAATTGATCCCCCATAGATACAGTGGTAGCTAAGAAGAGAGGCCTCTTAGAAAGTCAACATCTAGCTTCACAGGGAAAGTCATCAGTGTGAGCAGTGAGACAGTCTGCCGGGGAGCTCTGAGGGCGAAGCCAATGCACAACAAAGTGAGACGAAGTTAATCTTAGGTCTTCTGACCTGGTGCCTTAAGAAGGCATCATGTGGTCTAAGCTCTTTGGAAATACCATTGAAATAGCCAAAGATCTCCCATTAACTAGATTGCTGCTGCTGTTGTTGAAAGCCATCCCAGATCCTATTTTGTTTTTACAGTGCCAAGAACGTCTATAATTCCTGTTTGCCATCAGTGTTTGAATGTATGCAGAGAAATCCAGTCTATCTATATAAAAAGTGTTTTCCAAAAACAAAAGACAAAGAACGGTAATTTTGCTCACTCAAGTAATTATTTTAGACCCAGAAGAGCCCTTGAAATCATCCAAACAAGTGTTTGTTGTGTTGTGTTGTGTTGTTCTGGGCCAGCTGGAATTTTCCCCAAAAGAAATTTGGAAGCAGATGGAATGAAGCCTCCTGTGACATGGGACAACGAGCCAGACACAAGTCCTCTAGCCCTCCTGTTCCTTATGAGTTCCCAGGGGAGCCCAGGGAGCCCTTCGGAGCATGGTTAAAAACCACTGAGCCAGTGTGGCCTTGTTGTTCCACACACAAGGAAATGAAGATCATGGAGGCCAATAATCAGCCCAGGGTGAAGTCACCTCTGACAGGTGCCATGTTTTCCCATTGGCTCCTCCCACAGCCATATAAAACTCCATTTAAGACACCACATCCACTCTTACAGATCAGCGAACTTTGCTTTCTCAACTTTGCTTTCTTTGCTTTTTCTGACCCCCCAGACTAACTTAAATCTCCCACGTGTCCCTTTAATACCATGGCCTTCTTTCTGAAATTCTCAGAGACTTAATAGTGTTTTCAATCTGCACTCTTTAGGTACAAGCCCTATGGAAACAAGGACAGTGTCTCACCCTCCTCACTGCATCCCCAGATCTCAGACCTTGGCCTGTAAACCGAACAAACATAAGCACCTTGAGGGGAAGGCTGTGCTGTCTTTGTATCTCGCTACCTAGTCCCATGCTTTGCTCAAAGTAGAAGCCCATGAACTGTCTTTGAGTTGAATCCAACTGTGGAAATAAAACTACCTGAGAGTAAGGAAATGCCCTCCTGACCTTCATTCAGGCTTTTCTAGGGTTGGGTGGTCTTAAGCAATTGTCCTACCTAGTCTGTCCTTACTTTGGTCTAAAATAAAAGTTGGATTTGGGAGTCTTAGAAAAGCCTTCCATCTGGAAAATTCTGTGATGCTATTTTCCTTTGCTCAGAAATGTCCAGTGAAGCGTGTTTGGCAGAAATGTGAAACAATGATATAACTGTAGAGATATATAAGGATTTTAATTCTAATCACGAATTAGTGGTCAAGAGCTGCACCTTGAGAGCCGTACTGCATGCACTAAAGTCTTCTTTCTACCATTTTCCAGGTGACTGGAGGGTAACTTCCCCAAACCTCAGTTGTCACTTCCAGAACAAAGGCCAGGATCAAATGAAATCCCCTAACTAGTATTATTAGGTCCTGGGTACCTAATAAGATCTTAACAAAACTTACTTGACATTATCATCAAGATTATCTTTCTTATGGAAATGATTTCCATTCAAACATATGCAAAACTAGCTTGATGACATTTTCCATACACTCACTGCTCTCCCTCTTATGTTTCAGGAGATGGACCCACAAAGGGAAACAAGGTAAGAGAAGTCATTAAAATGTGTTTGTCACCCACTCCTTATTTTAGAGGGATGTGGACAACGTAAAGACTTAGCACTTGAAAAACGCATCCCAGATGTTTGGTTGGGATTTGTCATTTCTATTTGTAAACCCCAAAATTGTTAACCATTATTTCTGCTCAGAGAACAATAAATTTAATTTCTGATTCTCTTTCCTTCTGCAGACTCCTTTACCACCTCCGCGGTAAGACACCTAAAATAGAAACTGTATTTTGCTGCACACTTAACTGATTAGTTCCAGAATTTGAAAAGCTTTAGAATTTAAAAAAGAAAAACACGAACCGTTGATGTGGAGAAACTAAGATGAGTTGGCCAGTGAACAAGGTCGAACAAGCCAGCCACTCCATGTACCTTCACTCATCAATCCGTGATGTGTGCCCTGCGTCCTTCCCATCCTCTCCCGTTTCTTCCCTCCATTTAGTACAGAAACCCCCAGACGTTACTGGCCCTACGAATTGCCTTCAGGAACTTGCAAGGGATAGGCCTATATTTATATGTGCACATAGATTTTTCTATCTAGTATATATAGAAATACTACTGTTATTCTATTATACATATGCATGAAGGCAAGAGCCACAGCCTTGACTTCACAGGCTCCTGGTTAGTCGGTCACTCTGCTCTCCTACTCAGGGCCCCAAGAGGACCTCTGTCACAGAGCGAAATACCCTTGCTGGTAACCTCTCATGGTTTCTCTCTCTGCCACCCTGAAGGAAAGTGTCTTGAGCATGGACTATGTCTTTGCTCTCTGCATCTCCAGCCTCCACCAATAGTGTCTGATAGTCTTTATAAATGACTGAATGTCAAAATAAAAGGGTGTGTGAGACATTCACTGACTCTCAAACATGTTCCTAATCTGTGGGGGCATTTAAAGAGCTCGTGTCTTTCTCAGTCTCAGACAGGTGGCATATTGGGAACTCTATGATGCCCTGCAGAAAATGGAATCACACCTTCTGGAAAAGAGAACAAGACCAAAGAGCATGTTGCAGGAAGGGAGCTCTAAGCTCATTAGGAGAATGACTATTGTACTCTGATAATTGCAGCTACCTAAAAAGGATCAGATTGCTCAGTCAAGCAGCCAGCACCCCAAAATGGACTGCCCACTCAAAGCTGGGGACACGAAGGGCAGGGCTGGCTGAGCAGACTCCCTCCCAGCAAACCTTCTCAGACTCTCATTGCAACTCTTCCCACAGGCCCCTTGCCACTCTTCCAAAGAAGTACCAGCCCTTGCCCCCACAGCCGGAGAGCAGCTGGTCTCCCCTCCCTCAGAGGCTCAGCCTCTCCAACGTCCAGAAAAGACCCAGGTGACAGGTTTGGTGTTGTTGCTGGTGAAATGTCCAGGGAGGCTGGTGGGCCCCGGAGGGTGAGGGGGACTTGGGAAACAGGCTCCCTCCTGTGTTGGGAGGAGCCAAGGATGCCTGGAGGGAAAATACTCTTGGAAAACTGCTCTTTGATTCTTTAACAGAAAGTATACCTTCTTGGGGAGCCTGGGTGGCTCAGTTGGTTGGGTATCTGCTTTCGGTTCAGGTCATGATCTCAGGGTACTGGAATTGAGTCCAGCATCGGGCTCCCCGCTCAGTGGAGAGCCTGCCTCTCCCTCTTCCTCTGCCTGCTGCTCCCCCTGCTTGAGTTGGCTCTCTCTCACTCTCTCTCTCTCTGCCAAATACATAAATAAACTTGTGAAAGAAAGAAAGAAAGAAAGAAAGAAAGAAAGAAAGAAAGAAAGAAAGAAAGAAAGAAAGAAAGAAAGAGGGAAAGGGAGGGAGGGAGGGAAGGAGGGAGGGGGGGGGAAGAAAGAAAGAAAGAAAGAAAGAAAGAAAGAAAGAAAGAAAGGAAACACATCTTCTTTGTAATAAAATGAGTTATTGAAACAAAGGCTCACTTGAGACCTGAATTGTTATTGAAGAAAATGTTAAGTGCCAGAAAGGAATCAGGACTTGTTATGTAAAAACTGAAAGGGGATTCAGGCTATTTGGAGACCAGTACTGTCCCTCAGCTTCTCACCACCCACCCCAGCTGTGGGAATATTACCCCACGGGAAAATTTATTTGTCAGAAACGTTATTGCCATTTTGACAAATAATTAAAAAGCCAAGTCTCTAGCATTAAGCTGACGACAGAGTCCCACTTCCAAATGTGTGGGGCATCAGGCAGCCAGCAACAATCGCAAAATGTAACAAAGGAGAATAGGCGCTTTTCTTTCCCCAAGAGAGTTTGGATTTGCAAAATTTCCTCATTTTAGAAGTCAGAACAGAGATGAACATTTTTCTCTTGCTCCTGCATGGAATGAATGATGCTTTTCCAACTGCAAGCTTGAATCAGCAGGTTGGAGCACGAGGCATCACTTAGTAAGTGAAGAACCCAGTCATCACTGGTTCTGATGGCGAATGCCCATGAGCCTAAAATACCATTTCCACCTTATTTTTCTGGCCAATGTCTCTTCCTCCAATGTTCATCCTTCACAGCCCCACGCGAACACACCTTCTCCTCTGGAGGAACAGCCCTCCTTCCCTGCCCGGTGCCATTTCCCTTCGTCTGCTGGTTTCTCCACTGGCCTTGCAGTATGGGAAGGGACGCAAGCCCTCAGGTGCCAATTCCAGCTGCCTCGGTTGAAATTCAGGTGATCTTTCTTATGAAATGGAAGATGGGGGCAGCAGTTCTCGGCTGGCGGTGACTCTGGCCTCAGGGAAATTAGCAGTATCCAGTGACATAATTTGTTGTGACAGGTCGCGTGGTGGGAATGCTCCTGGCATCTGGTGGGTAGAGGTCAGATATGCCATTAAACACCCTGCAGTGTATGGGCCAGCCCTGTGACAAAGGATAATGAACCCTCCAAGGTCCATAGTGCAGAGGTCAAGGACCTGCTTTAGAGCAAATGACTAATCTTCACCCAGCCCTCGTCTTCCTGGGCTGGAAAGGGAGGATGACAGTAATACCTACCACCTACCTCGTGGGCTCATTTGAGAATTACACGGGACAAATCATGACAAGCATTCAACACTGCCCACCTAGGACATAGCTGTGACCTTGAGCCTGTTCCTGTTGGTGCCTTTGCCCATCCCCCACCCCGTATAATTATCTGGATACAAGTCTGTTCCACCCAAAAAGTGGGGACTGACTCATTTCAGTGTGCGTAGTTCCAGCACAGTGTCGGCCTGGCATATAGTACACCTTCGATAAATCTGTATTTCCTTCTACCATTTCCAGAGGGTCCTAGCCAGACTAGGAGTCACCAAATTTGCTCTGTTTTGATTTCTAGTTTCAAAGCACGATAGACAGGGAGGCAACAACAGCCATCAATAAGCCATCAAACCCATGAAGTGATGTCATCAGTACTGGAAATGTGAAATGTATCATCCCGGACCCTCCTGACCGAAGAGTCTAATATATCCAGAACTGGTCAAAACTCAAGAGAGCAAAAAGGCAGAACATAGGAGGAATAAAACATCAGAGCGGATGAGGTTGTTTGGTATGGAGGAAAAAAAGAGGATCTTCTCTTCCTTCAGTGTCTTTATGCCAGAAAGCACAGGTGTTGGGACCCAGCAG
Organism: Mellivora capensis; assembly: GCA_004024625.1. Taxonomy (NCBI): domain Eukaryota; kingdom Metazoa; phylum Chordata; class Mammalia; order Carnivora; family Mustelidae; genus Mellivora; species Mellivora capensis. Next base: position 51,719 of record PISX010005525.1, on the reverse strand, counting down.
AACTGGGGTTTGGATCGTGGCTGAGCCACTTCTGGCTACATGATCTCATAAAGCTCTCAAACACTTCTGAGTTTCCATGTTGGTGAGAACAGTGTAATCGTCCCCACATGACAAGACTGGCAGTGATCTCTCTAGAGTGCCTAGGAGAGTATCAGTCACAGCACAGGAAAGAAAGAGAAACACCTGAACAGCATTTCCCATCTCTACCCGACAGAATTAGGCACCCATGACTCTATTTTCTCTCGAAATACAGACTCTATATCCTAGTACAATGTTCCTCATTCTGGCTTTACATTAAAATAATTAGGAAAGCTTTTTTTAAAAAGTACTATTCCCCAGGATCTGCATTAATCACTCAGAGAGGGGAGAAGCAGCCATGACTGTCTTTTAACACTCCCCTGGGGGCAATCTGATACACAGCCAGGGCTAAGGGCCCAGAGGGAGCCAGGATCCAGGAATCTATCTGTCAGTAAAGCTTTGCTGGTCTTTCAGCCGTTCCTACATATGCTCCAGCTTCCAGGGTCTAAAATAATACTCCTTGATCTGAAAATGAGTTCCTCTGCAGTCTGGATCACTTCAACCTATCATGCAGCCAACGCCATGGTGTTGGAGTCTTTACAAGTTCGCATTCTGCATCCTCTTGAGTTTCTGCAGCCAGAGCTAAATTTGTTTAATCACTTTGAGATGTGACAAGAACTGGCTGGGTCTCTTCGCCATCAACCCCTCCAGAGTGTCATGACATCCCATCTCACTGTATCCTTCTAAAGGATGGTTTTCTAAAGGCTCGTCCCTCTAAAGTATGGTTTTTGAAGGCTCACTGGCTGGTTCATAGTAGGTGCCTCATAAAAATCACTTCCTTACCCCTTGGGCACGTAGGTCACTAAGATTCACAGAGGTTAGGTGACTTGGTCAAAGCTATAGGGCTGCTGCAGGAGAGGTCAAAAACATGCAGAGCCTGTGTGAGACACTGGGAATATCAACATGAATAAGAAAGAGTTTTGCCGTAAAAGGAGAGCTTCCAAATTCATTTGAGTTGGGTGCCATATTGGGAGTCAGATGGCCATTACTAATGACCCACAAGTTGCTTGTCAACAACCACAGAAGGCTGTGGCAAGGTTCACTTTCTCTGAAAACAGAAGGGACATTGGGGAGCTGAACTGCTTTAGCCCATACCGGAAGGCTAGTACCCGCTCCCCTCCTACCAGCTGCTCCATGGGCGCTTGGAGATGGCCCACCCTCCATCAAGAGAGGCTGCGATTTACATGTGGTAAACCACCGCAGTCACTGATGGCAGCTGACAGCTGCAGCCCTTTACTATGGACTCTGCTCTCCTGACAGTGAATGTGGGTCTGCCTATTGCTGCAACCGTTTGTCTCCGCCAGCTCGGCCAGTCTCTACTTGAAAGCTAGGTCTTGGCTTCACAAAACGATTGCTGAATCGAAGCACTTCAGTTCATGAAAATGCCACTTAAATCATTCACTGACGACTGAAAACTAGAGAACTTTGAAGTCTGGGGAATGTTCGTTGGGCATTCTCAACCATTCGTGTACCGTTATTATGATTTTTATCATATCCGGGTACTTCATATTTTTGGCTCAGCTCGTTTTTTTAAAGTAAGGAAATTTATTTAAGGGGAAACATCATTAGCATAACTACAACACAGTTTCAGACCCAAACTTTGAGCCTGTGGCATTTTTTCTCTCTTGAAAGGGAAGACAAATAAAATGCAAAGCAATACTTGGATAAAGTCACCACCACATGGAGACTCTCTCTTTGACATAATTAGAAAGAGATTAAAAAGGGAGTAACTTTCCCACTAACCCTTACAATTTTAGTACCATGGCACGTGCACCAAATAAAAGCATCCTGAGTAATCATCAGAGTAACGACATTTGGGGAGCTCTTGTTATACAATGGGTCCACTCTGGGGTCTTTCGGTTGCTTGACCTCATGCAGTCCCACAACCACACTGTGCAGAAAACAGTATCACAATCTCCAGTTTTTTGAGCGGGACACAGAAATGCAGAGAGGTCATGAGCCATGACGTCTCCCTGCAGCTTCAGCAAACTCCAACCCCACGCTGCAGGGTTCAGCCAAAATGTAATTTACAGAAGGTACCTGCTATTTAACCAACAAAACACCTGTCTGCCCAACTACGGTTTTCCGTTTTCAACCAGCAAAGCTGGCACCACCTTAGTTCAAGCCATCTCAGGGACAAAAATGTATGTTCTGATGATTTGGGAAGTGAAAACAACAACAACAAAAATCTGTGGAGATACTAAGAAACCAGAGTCCTTGAAGAGAGGGGAAACATTGATTACCAAGAAGCATACAAATTTGTATGGGAATGGGTACTTATAGAAAAAATACTGATTTTAGAATGTGACTTTAATTATTATCACTATTATTATAGTGCTGCAAGATATCACCATTGGGAAAAACTGAATGAGTGCACACAAGATCCCTCTGTATAAGTTCTTACATGAGCATGAGACCTACAATTATCTTGGAACAAAAGTTTCATTTAAAGAAAGTTTTTAATGGATGCAGATGGAAGGTGTTATTTTCTTCCAAATAACTTTCACGTATATTATTTCATGAGAACCTTAATCAACTCTCTTCATTTCTGTGTGGGTTTACCCATTTTATAGGTGGGAAAACCAAGCTTCAGAGAAGGGACTTCACTTCCAGAGGATGAGGGAGCTCACCGATGACAGCGCAAGGATTCAAATCCAGTTTATGTAAAACTCAGCAAAATCTAAGGGAGGCTCAAGAAGGGTTATTTTTACAGTAAAATGGATTATCCTCAAATACACGCAGAGCAGATATTATGAACAGGAAAGACATGGGGAAGCTTATCCCTGCTATGTAAGTGGTGACCACGGCTTATGGGCCATCTCCAAAACAGAACACAGGACCACTTACACGAAATGAAAGATGCTCACAGGGAGGTGGCGTGGTGCCATTGGGGTGGGCAGACAGGTCCCCACCCTGGTCTGCATTTTGTGAGGGTGCAGGTCTCCCCCAAACACCCCCAACCACCACCAAAGCCAGATGCCTTCATTTTATGTAAAGGGAGCAACTAACTTGGGGAGTCTTGTCAACAGAGGCATTCCCAGGTCCAGAGACATTGCCATGCACAGAAAACCCTCCTACAACTGCTTGGGTTATAACGTAAAAATCCATTTTTTAATGCTACCGCTTCCAAAGCCTAGCTTTCCTGAAACCTCCCATTTCCGTCAATCGAGTATAATACTTATTTATAAATCAGGCAATTTTTTCTAGACGGAAGGACACTCTGTCACACTGCATAGGTTAAGGAAACTTAGACAATAAGACTTATTTACAAACTCAGTTAAATCTTAAACATCTGAAATACCTGTATACATATAACTTTAAACCCTAATGAGCAAAATTTACTTTAACAACTTTTATAAATCTAATAAGGTAAATAGATAAATCTAGACAAATTCAAGTTCTCTCAAACAGTTTGCAATCTTTATAAATGGAGTTTAACACAGCTCGACTCTTGGAACTTAAAATCACAAGTCTAAAATCAATTGCACGTCTTAAATTGAAGCCACATGTAATCCTAAAGTGCCAGAGTCTCTTAAACATTAAAAACAAAAATTAGCCTCAACTTAACCCAAATAATTAATACTATGGGTGTCTGCTCAACTTTATTACTTCTGATCATATCTCTTTTTCTTCCCATTTGCCCCATTGAAAGGGGGAGGCAGGGAGTAGAGGTACCATTTATGATGGGCTGATGAACTGGTTACAAAACATGGCCCTCACTCCACTTGCCTGCTGCTTGGCTGTCTGAGAACAGGATACAGTCTGAGCGCTGTGTGCTCCTGGGCTCATCTCCGTCTCTCTAGATCAACTGTCGCCTTCTGAGGCTGATGTTGTTGCCTCAGCCTCCCCACATTCCCTCAGGACCAGGCTCTCACTGGCAGACCCAGGCAGACATAATGTGCCTGTCACTCCTCATCAGCCTTTGACCACATCCCAACAGCAGTACCCACTGAGCGCCCCACAATGTCATCCTTATTGTTAGCAATCCTAAATGAATGCTCCTGTGGCCATTTCACAGATGAGAAAAACAAGGTTCGGAGAGGTGAATTGGTTGACTTGTCAGTATCCATGAAAGGCTTGCTAGCTCTTCTGAGTGTGCCCAGGGCACACGTCAACACACGTCAACACACCATGCATTGAGTTCTTACCCCATCATCCATTCCATGGTATGTCTCAGTCTCCCTCATGGAAGCATCCATCCTCTAACCCACAGCTTCCTGGGATCCCGCTGTACCCTACAACTTCATACTTAAGACTCTTTATATTTCCTCAAAACACAACACTCAGAGTTTTGCAATCAAGATAATAATAGCAGGTCTGACTGTGCTAATGAAACCCAATATGGAAGACCAAATGTGAGGAGAAATGATGACGTTACTGAAATTTTCCAAAAATGAGAAGCTAGTTTATTCATGTCCTTTCTGTCACCTTTTGTATTTCCTCATAACTTCTTCTATTTATTAGAAAATTATGAGAAAAATAACCTGGCTTTCATTTTAAAGAACAGTGATGAATATCACACTGGACCATGGGCTGTTAATTTGGCAATGAAAATGCAGTCAAAGATTTTTAAGGGCTCAGAGTGATTTTATCTTGATCATTATGAGCTGTATTTTATGTAACACCATATTTCTTTTCCTTACAGGCAGATAAGCTTAAAGGACTTAAGTGAGGTAAGTGGTAATTTTGTCCTCAGAAACAAAGAAGGGATTTCTGTGCATTAATGTCTGTGATGGGCAAGACACTATTTGATTCAGAGACTTTATCACAATTAATTTTCATAACAACTATATTCAAATGTATTAATATCTCTACTCTAAAGATGAGAAAACTAAAGTAATACAAGTTAAGGTCCAGATCTTAGACCAAGGTCTTATTTTGTGACCTAAAGATACTCAGAGTTCACCAGTCCAGTGAAGAGCATCCCAGTTTCCACAGAAGACATAAAGCTTCCACCAATGGCTTCCAGTCTTCAGCTTTCCAGAAATAAGATGTTGGAAATGGTACTATACCTTACCATTTATTCTTCAAAAAAAAGACAAGATGGCTCAGTACAAAATATTTTAAATATAGACCACACAGACCTGTATTTGAACACACACACAACCCCACGGCCACAAAATAGAGAAAGATAATACTTCTTTGCAAGGTTGTTGTGAAAAAGTTAAAATAACTCAAAGAAAAGTGGATAACGACCAGGTGAGCTGTAGAAGCTCAATAAACAGCAGGAAAGTCAGGTATCATTGACCTGCCTTAGAGCCCTTCCACACTCAGCTCCTTAACTCCCAATGAGGAAATGATGGGTCCGCTGTGACTGATGGAAAGCCACTGTCCAACAGCTAGAGTGGCCTCACCTCATTCCCACTGGCTTCCTAAGGAGCATGGTTCTTGTTTTAGTATTTCGACTATGCTCTTACATCTGGACAGCACAGGTTAATCTATTTTCTTTATTTCTTTTGTTCTGTCTGTCCATCTGTCCTTTCTTATTTGGTTTTATGAGAATGCTAAAATCAAGTCACACTTCTCACTTGTCACTAAACAAGACACTACCTCTCATCCATCAGATAATCATGGCAAAGAGGGCAGCACATAACTGTTGAATGAGAAGACCAGCCCTGGTTCCAATCAGGACCTCACCCAGCTCCTCCTCTTCTGGGAGTTTTTGGGTTTTCCAAGTGCCCCCGGGAAGGAGAAAGGTGGGTGTGGCGCTCTGCTGCTGGGCACTCTCTGACTCCACCGCTTTGTTCCTGTGGGTCGAATTTATGTGTCCCCGGTAGCAGATGGCTGGCACACAAGATGATCTATAGTCCGCAACTCATAGGTCAGCCCGTAAGGAAAATAGGCTCTCCAATCATTTAGGAGCAAGAAGGAAGTAGCGAGCCTCAGACAGCGAGAGTCATGCAGGACAGTTTGTTTTCTTTGCAACTTTGGTTGGCATTCTAGTAGTAGATATCATCTAAAACACAACACTGCCTACTGGAAAAACACATTCTTCCTCCTTATCTTTTGCCAAGATACTTCCCCATTGTTTGTCTGGGCTGAGAGTCAAGGCCATTTCTCCACCACAAAAGCCCATCTCATAGGACAAAAGCCAAGCTTGGGTGTGAAGTGCTTACTCACATTATATCTTGGGAACCAGAACTCGTTCCCAGCAGAAATGGTGTGCTGCCCACCCCAACTCAAATTCACATAGCACATTATAGTTGTCAAAGAGAGACTCATTGTCTCATTTAATTCTCACAAAACCCTAAGAGAAAAAAGAAGCCTCGAGGGAGGTTGAAGACTTTCCAGAGTCCCCACAGCTGGCAGAAGACAAAGCCAGCCCCTGAAAATCCTGGCCCACTCCCCACACTATGACGCTCTGCCTCAGGAAACTCAGAGACACTTCTGAGCTAAAGTAGCTTGAAAGAAAAAAAAAAAAAAAAGGAAGAAGGAGGAGGAGAGAAGGAGGAGGAAAGAGAGAAGGATGGGAATGGAGGGAGGGACATAATAAAGCAGGCATTGCTATTTAACTTGAATGTTTATTTTCTAATAAAAACAACAACAAAAAGGTAAAGTAGATAAATGAGAGATTTTACCCCACTTTTCGAATTCCATTCCATTTAAATTCAGAGCCCTCAAGCACAAAGTGAGCTGAATCTCAATGAAAGAAAACACCTGTTGTCCCAGAAGGATAGCTTTTCAGCCATGTTTCCAGCTCTGCTCCCCCAACTCCTTCAACAATCCTGAGATTTGTCTTCAACAAGACTGTCTCCGCAGCAGCCTCTGACTGGGGACTTGGAACTGCCATGTCCAAAGTCCCACGCAAGACTCAGTGGGGAGACTCTCAAACCACTCATTAGAACGGATTCATTACCCTTTTTACTTAGCCTATAGATTTGCCTGATTTGCTGTCCATGATGAAATGTATGGCCTCTTGCCAGAACCCAAGGGGACACTGAGGCTTTCAAAACAAAGGGGCTTGAGGCCCCTGGGTGGCTCAGTGGTTGGGCGTTTGCCTTTGGCTCAGGTCATGATCCCAGAGTGATGGGATCGAGCCCCGTGTCAGGCTCTCTGCTCTATGGAGAGTCTGCTTCTCCCTCTCACTCTTTCTCTGTGCACTCTCGCTCTCAAATAAATAAAATCTTAAAAACAAAACAAAACAAAACAAAACAAAAAACAAAGGGGCTTGCCTGTTGCCGAGCTTCAGTCAAGAGGTTCAATGCCTCTCTGAGCTGTTTGTTGCTAAAGGTTTCTTGTCTGGGAAGACAATGTGAGTCAGGAGACCTGGGCTCCAATGGTCAGTACACTTCCCCCACCCACACACACACCCCCACACACACTCCTGCATTGTAAATACATCATAAGTTCAGTTTGTAGCCTAAACTTTTCATGTAACATTGAGACATAATTGGAGCATAATCCTATCCCATACTCTACATAAATACTTGCCATGCATTTATAATTCTGATAAATCAGTATAGCACAAAAATTGACTTAACAGTTCTCAGATGGGCATGTAGATCATTTCCAGGGTTTGACACTATAAGGAATGTGTACTGGACATGTTTTTGCATGGAAATGGGTCTAAAAATTGGTCCAAAAATTTTCTTAGGGAAAAAAGTCTCATTGATGGAATTATTGGGATGAAAATAGGAGCAATCTTAAGGTTTCTTGATGGCTATGGCTCACCTGTTTTCAGAAGAGTCAAAGTAATTTTAACCTCATCAGCAGATTGCATATTTGCCTATTGCATCACACAGAGAGTATAACGTTTTTATTTTTGCTTAGTCTTTTGGGGAATTATTTATAGGTTTTTAAAAATCTATACTAACAAAAATGTTGCCCAAATTCTACTAACCAATTGCTCCAAAACACAGACTTAATGTAAAATTCTCTATCACCAAGACTCACTCAACATTATTATTTTTTGTTGTTAATTCAATGCAGGTCCTTGGGACAGATCAAGGTAAGCTGTTAACATTTGTTTTTATACCCTGATACCATTAGGTTGAGTTCCATTTCCAGATTTATAGCATTAGTCATTTTTAGAAAAGATTGTTTCAGGGCCTGGGATCGAGGAGCACCTGCATGTATGCATGATGATGTGATCCAGATGGGCCCGGGACCTCCTAGTCTACTCAAGAGCCCTCTGGTTGAAATAAGGTGATTAAAATCGGGGCTGAGCTGGAGGTCTTTCTTCTGCCACAAACACCTGACAAGAAGGAGGCACACGGTCTGCCCCTGCCACTTTAGAAAGATGTGGCTGGCCCACTGCTCCAGGGAAGCTCTTGGTCTCTCTGGCTTTGATGGAACCCATGCACACACATGCATACCCTCCTCTGATTGTGCACACAGACATATATGTGTGCACACATCATTGGTGTTGCTGTGCAATGCAATCCAACACTCATTCAATAGTTGGCATGCTGAGCAACAGTATTTTCGTGCCTACCTTTGAAATACCATTCACCATTCACTTATGAAGATCAGTTATGTCGAAGCCAAGGCCTGAGCCGTGCCCCAAAGAGTGAACACAGACAGCACAGTCCCACAAAGCAACATTGGTTCGGATTTCAGAGGCTGCTACTGACTCACTTGGTGGTTTTGGCCATGTGTGGCCTCTGTGGTTCTCAAGTCTGCTCTTCTTGGGAGTTAGGCTTCAATGGGCCTACCCTGGGTTTGTAGATTCTCAGGGGTCCCTGATGGAGAAGTGGGGGTCGGTTGGCAATTCTAAATAATTTTTCACCTAAAGGAAACTGTGCCTTTTCCACACCAAAGCTCAACATCCTCACTAAAATGTTCAGATGCTGTCGCCTTGGACTTCTGATATTATCAATGCAGTGATGTCACCGTTGATCAGCACACGAGGGACAGAGGCGCTGGGTGGCTGCTGATGACATGAAATGATTTTACGGGATAGGTGACTAGCGGACCAGGCATCAACCCCAATTACATTTCAAGTAATCACAGTCCTTCAATCAGAGGTGTCCAGTCTGTGACCCATCTTGGACAGAGAAAGAACACAGAGCAACAACCAGAATTAAGACATGTCAATGTCTATATGCTTCCTTAACTTCACCACTAAGGACAACTACAGGGAGAGTGTTTTATAGCATTTCATATCATAGTATGATTATATCCCTTGGTGATTTGGATGGCAGATTAAAATCTATTCATGATGAAAAGAAAATAAATAGTGGTCACATCCATGGCATATATAATTACTAAATAACTCCAGTTCATATGGTTGCCAGATCTTTTGAAAACTTAAAGATCAAAGGGGAAAGTTTGAGAAAATATATGCCTGCTGGGAAGCAGGCAGGCACGGCTAGTCTACGTCAGAATTCTGGGAGCTCTCTAGCCCTGTTGCTGAAGAGATGCAAGACTTCAGGAGGGTGTGGGCCAGCACTGGGCAAGCCCTTGCCCAGAGCATTTCTCAAGTTTCCCTGTTTTGTTTATGTTCCTATGTAAGTTCTCACTTGAATGCAGAATTCAACTTCGGTTCACTTCCACGCCAAGCCCTTCCGAGAACAAATACCTTCCAATGTGATGTTCTGTATTTCTGGAACCTCAGTGATGTTGAGGTGCAAGATGATCCTATCGAATATTCACAATTCAAAGTGGTTTTTATAGCCTCAGGGAAAAGCCACCCCCAGGACCCAGGAGAGTTGTAGAATACATAGGCTACAGTTTCTGCTGATCACCAACAACCCAGTCCTACTAATCAGAGATCACTCAGATGAAATTATGGAAGTTCCATTAGGTCCCCAATCATTTTCTTTTTACAATCTGACCATTTTGTGACTCTTCTATGCAGTTCCTCATTATCAGATGAAACCTAAATCAATTCACCTGTCACGAAATCAAAGCCCTCCAGAGATTCCTCTTGCCACTGCCAGGTAAGGAGACAGGAATACCTTGTTGGGTGGCAGCCTGGGGATCAGGCCATGTGTTGTCCTGGATAATGACTCACCAAGGCTTCCTGAGGAATGGGAAGTCTTTGGTCTTTGATAATGAAGCCCAGCAATGAGGCCCAAGGGAAATGTGTGAGTCACAGTTGTTAGGGAAGCTGATGGCATTGTTCTTCCTGCAATTTACTAGCAATTGCTTGTTAGAGAAGTTTGGGAGATCTGAAGGCTTGGATATGAACTAGACAGGATTAACTGGAATGGATGCAAATCAGTCTGGGGGAAAAAATTGGCCATTTCTAGTTATTCTCAGTTGGTAACTTATAGGTTATCACCTGCAAACTGACAGCTACTTTTGAACAAAAATTTATAGATGGTTGGAGGTTGAAAATGCCATTATCTAATTTAACATTTGCCTAATCGGGTTATTGTGACAACTACTGTCCCAACTGAAGATTCGAGGAAGCAAAGGCTCAGACCAGTGATTCACTGACCAAGGTCACTATAAATCAGTGCCAGCTTCCTTACAACAAAATCCATGACCTCCAAAATTAGTGCTTCTAAGGTCCCCATGACCCCTGGCTGGTCAGCGGCTCCAACCTCAGACATGCCACTTTCCCACTGTCTCAGCCCCTGTTGTCACTTAATGCAGGACATTTGCACACGCTATTCCTCTGTCTATACCACCTCCCTCCATATTTCCGTCTCAGGACCCTCTCCCTGCTTGGTAAACCCCTCTTCAGCCATCAGACCCCAGCTTAAAGCCACACTGAATTTAAGAGATAGATCTGACCCACTCTCTGGAAGGAATAAATGAGGCCCAGAGAGATGGAATTCCTTACCACTGAAGTCAAGTTCAACTTCGAAACCCAAACAGTAGCCCATGCTGCCAATCATGGCTTAATTCTGAAAATGTTGAAAGCTGACTTTCCCTGGTGTCCTGCCCACAGTTAAGATGCTATATTTTATTTACTCAATAAATACTTATAATACGATACAATACATATATTGTATTTACTCAATAAATACTTATAATACGATACAATACATATATTGTATCGTATTATAAGTATTTATTGAGTAAATAAAATATAGCATCTTAACAATACATATATTGTATCGTATTATACAATTACAATACAATATAATACAATAAATACTTATCTATGGTAGAACAGAGTCATGGTCAGGAAAAACCCACCAGAATCAGACTGCCCGGCCTCATCACTAGCAAACCACATCCTTGGGCAATGTTGCTTGTCCTACAGTAGACACTGAGAGCAGATCCAGGCCTATTGCAAGTTCCTGAAAAATGTCAGCTCTCACTGCACATCAAGGGCATGATCCCTATCCCCCATTACCTCCCCTTCCCTCACTTGTTTATTGTTGTTTCAATTGTCTTTTACTATATTTTATAATCCTCTTTCTCTTATGGATTTCCTTGTAATAATCCATAGTTTTCTCACTTAGCTCACATTTCAAGAAGGAACAAGATAATTTCTGTGCTCCTCTTGCTTGCTATGGCTCACTCTCCTTCAACTGGTAAACAATTTCTAGAAAATATCAGCCCCAACCTGCCACCTATCTATGGTGACCGTAGTTACGAGGCAAGTCTGAATTCATGGCTTCCAGAAGCAAAGAATCATAATATGTGCTTATTGAAATACGATGGAAAGAACACGTATGGGTCAATTTGTTCCATATATGGTTCCCTGCCTTGAGAAAAGGGAGAAAGAAACAGCTGCCTACTGCTTTACAAAACAAACCTTTGTAGCACAGCCAGTGAAATAGAAAGTGCTTGGTAAATGGGACTTAGTCCATTATGACTGACCTTGCCTTTGAGTGGAATTTTACCTACCATGGGAAATACCAACATTCTGTCAATTCTAACATTTCCTTTAGCTCACCATTTGTGACCAGGAACCACAGTGTGCAAAACAGAGGTAAGAGCACCTTATGTAAGAATTATAAAACAAACAGGTAAGCCATCACACTATGACATCCCTGCGCTATGACTTAGCTTATGCGAGCCTCAGTGTCATTGAGCTGGTGCATATAGGTATAATTAGATCATTTTCTTTTTTTTTTTTTTAGATTTTTTTTATTTATTTATTTGACAGACAGAGATCACAAGTAGGCAGAGAGGCAGGCGGAGAGAGATGGGGAAGCAGGCTCCCTGCTGAGCAGAGAGCCCGATGTGGGGCTCCATCCCAGGACCCTGGGATCATGACCTGAGCAGAAGGCAGAGGCTTTAACCCAATGAGCCACCCAGGTGCCCCTGATTAGATCATTTTCATCGATAGATAGTATTCCATTATGTTAATATCACAATGTACATCCGTAATTCAATATGATCACTTAGGTAGCTTCCAGAGTTTTCTTCTTATGAACATAATGATATTATGAACAATATTATAGAAGTCTTCCCACATACACAACACGGTAACTACTTCTCTGAGAGTGAAATTTCTGGGTTGGAGGCTGTGCCTCTCTTCGATTATACTAGATGTGTCTTCCAGACATGCTAGTTCACCAACAGCTTATGAGTCCTCCTCGTTCCCCATCATCTCCAACAGATTTTTGACTTTGACTTTTGTTCTTGACAAAATTTAAGTTCTGCCAATCCTTTGGATGTAAAATAGATTTATCTTAAGTCTATCAAACAAAGAAAATCAAATTGATTCCTTTTACTAATTGATGATAAATATGAACATAGAGGATACCTGTCTGTGGAGTTGTCTACTGTAGCATATAAATATAGTGTCATATTCCTATTGGTGGTGGGACTTGATATTATTAGTATTATATTGTTCAAACAAATCTATCATATTTTTGCATTTCTTTCCTTACCCCATATGCTATGAAGATTCTGTGTTCAGGTCTAATCCTACAATCTCTTTCTGTTGAGCCATAAGAGAGCTGAGAGCTGCAGGAAGCAGACCCCATGGGATATAGTGGAATGACTGAGGTTCTACTGACCTGAGTCCTAGTGCTGCCTCCTTCCCTGCAACAGGGTCATCTTGAGCAAATTCATTCTTGGATCCACACCCTCCCTCCATCCATTAAATCCAAATAATAATATTAACTCACAGGATTTTATACACACACACACACACACACACACACACAGATGTGTGACACACAGTATACAACTGACACATTTTAATAAATATCCTTCCTTCTCCAGGGATTCCCAGCCCAACTGACCCATAAGACCCAAGAGTTTCCTGCCTCACCTCCATCTTGTCCTTATCCCTCCTCTGCCCCATACTATCTAGGTCTTAGATTGTAAAACCAATCTGGAAAGCTTATTTCCCCTGATGTGTGCCACATTGCTAATAAGAGTTGCTTAAGAGGGGTGCCTGGGTGGCTCAGTCAGTTAAGTGACTGCCTTTGGCTCCAGTCATGATCCCAGAGTCCCAGGATCAAGTTCTGCATCAGGCTCCCTGCTCAGTGAGGAGTCTGCTTCTCCCTCTGGCCCTTCCCCTTCCCCACCTCATACTGTCTTTTGCTCACTCTCTCTCAAATAAATAAATAAAATCTTTAATTAAAAAAAAAGTTTCCCAAGAGAGGATTTCCTTTTTTAAAGGAAGGCAGTCAAAAGGAAGAATGGTGATTAGCAGGATGGGCCCAATCCCTAAGAATCAAATGGCAGAAGGGGTAGTCCTGGAGGCCAGACTAGGTGTATGAAGACAGGAAGCCTTGCAACATCCAGGGGCAAATCTAGGGGCTGAGGAGGAGCTGAGCAGGGGCTGTGAGAATATGCTACAAGGAAAGCAGAATCAGCTTAGAGAGAATTCCAAAGTCTTAATGTGAAAGACAAAACCATGCACAAGTGAAAAATGAGGAGCAGTTGAAGATCGGAACAGCAGTGTTAGTGAAGCGGATGGCCTTCACAGACAGGAGTCCAGTCAAGCCTCCCCAAACTGGGAGTATATCATCTGTTTTGAGGTCTTACAGACTGTCCTCCATCCGTGTCCCAGAACAGTTGATGAAGGAAGTAGCCCAGGATGGATGGGGGGAAATGTTTTCAGAGCCTTCCAACACCACAGATTCATTCCTCTTTCACTCATCAAGCATCCACGAAGCACATGGTTTTATGCAGAATTGGGCTGGGTGGGTCCTAAAAATACAGAACAGAGGCACCCCTGCCCTTCAGCTAACCAGTGCTTAACCACTCCCCCGTTGGCTTACTGAGCAGGTGTTCATTCTACTGAGTAAGAATTCATTGCTCGGGCACCAGGACTTGGCAGAAACTATATGCATAGAAAACCACACAATCTCAGCACTCAGTTTTCAGTCTAGCAGACTCTCTAAAGCTTACTGGTTTTAATTTGAATGCCTGAGCTGAAGGAGGCAACACTCTTCGTGTAGAAGAGTGAAATCTATGCCTCTGTCAATGGGTATATTACCATCCTTATTCTACAAATGAGAAAGGAATTTGGGAAATGCTTTTTCTTGATAGTTCAGCAACTACTTGATAAACAGACTTGGCTCAATTCCCTGGTTAATGAATTCAAGCTAAGCTATTAGGAGTCTGAGAATTCTGTGCCCAACAATTCCAAAGTGGGGTTGGGGGGGTCCACACCACGAGGCAATTCTCAACACCAGCTGGGTGACCTGTAGTTCAACTCTATTCTGACACTACAGGACACTACAGAGTCCCTTAGATCCCACAAGTTAAGGGTTCAATCCCACAAGATTGCACCCCCACCAGCTCATGCCAGATGTCAATCATATGCCCAGGTTGTCACCTGGGCTTCTGACCAACCAGCTATAGGTCCAAGGTTCCAGTGAACCTCTCCCTAGATTCAATTAATTTGCCAGAGTGGCTCACAGAACTCATAGAAACATTTTTCTTGCTGGATTACCATTTATTATAAAAGAATACAATTCAGCCATAGCCAGATGGTAGGGATGCATAGGACAAGGTCCTGAACAAAGGGGCTTCTGTCCTCATGGATTTTGGGAAGAGTTCTGGTTCACCAACCCAGAAGCTCTCTGAACCCCATACTCTGAGGTTTGGAGAAGTTTCATTTCATAGGAACGATTGATGAAATCACTGGCCATTGGTGACTGATTCAACTTCCAGCCCCTTTCCCCTTCCCTACGTCAAGGGGGTGGGACTAAAAGTTCCAACCCTTCAGTCACATGGCCGGTTTACCTGTCAACCAGCCCCCATCCTTAGGCACTTTTGGAAAGTCACCGTATTAACATAAACTCAGGTATGGATGCAAGAGGTTTGTTATACATATTAAAGAACCTGTATCACTCTTAGGAAATTTCTTAGGAAATCCCAAAGGTCTTAAGAGCTGCTGTTAGAAACTGACTACAACCAAAGACATGTTTCACCACTGCATCACAAAGCCTAAGTGAATGGGTATCGGGACCAAAAACAAATTATTTTGATATATTGGAAGATGGTCCAGAAAGGTTTGGCTCTACTCCAAAATTCTAACATTAATCTCTAAGCTTGGGATTGTAGGGGATCTGTCTTCTTTTTGTTCAAAATTTTTGTTTTCTGACATTGTATTTTTCTATCAGCATTTTATAAATATTCTTTAAAAGATATGGCTCTTACCTTATAAAATTGCTTTTTAAATTGCATGTAAGAGTAAATTAAAATTTGCCAATAAATATGTATGGATACCTGCTTAAAAAAAAATGCTTTTCTGTAACTTACAAAAGAAAAGTCTAAAACTGTGTTTCTTTTATAATAGCAACAAGAGAAGCAGTGGTGTTTTTTGAGCAGTAGTATAGTCGAACACCACATTAACAGCTTTATATACAAAAGAGTTTTGAAATGTTAGTAATTACTGATATCAGTATGATTCAACAACCCATGCCTTTTTTATTAGGCTACCCTACCTCAAATTTTATTGCCCACCCACACACTGTCCTCCCCGCAATATTCTTCTACTGTCCTCTAAGTAAGAGAGTCTTATTTCATGGGGCTATAAAACCAAACTGCAGTCTTATGTAAAAAAATATATATATATGTATATGTAAGTATATTTATATATGTACATATGTGTATCTGTATACATATAAATATGTGTATGTATAATATATATTTAATATTAGAATATTATATATATATATATATATAAAATTTCCACAGATTAGCTGCCATTATTCTAGAACAAAATCAGTTAAATATTTGCAGTGGATAATATGCTCAGAATTTCATTCACTCATTAAACAAAGAGCCAAAGGGCCTTCAAAGGAAAATAGTACAGCAAAGTTGTTCTGTTTGTTGTTTTGTTCCATTTAAATCATTCTCTGCATAGACTACAAATGCATATAGATGTTTCTAAATGCTCTTTTTCAAGTTGGACTTTTTAAATATTCAAGCAAGGCACTCAGAGTCAAAATCTAGTAAATCAGTTGCCACAATATAATGTAAAATTCATAATCACTGAACACTGTTACCTCTATGTACTGCTTCACTCTAATTTAAAATAAAGTTTTTAAAGTATTTTCAGAAATACTACAAGAGCTCTTTTAGCTTTTTCTTGTTTAGGATTTGTCTAGTATATAGTCTCCAACCTCCCATTAGTGACCACTTTGTCATATTTCGGTGTTACTATATTTAAGCATAACTGGAATTTTTTAACGAGTCTGTACCTAATTTTTAAATGCTTAGCTTAAACTTTTGATATTTATTGTGATTACTATATTTTAGATCAGTTTTTTTGTATTATTCTGTGACTCCAATTTGCCCAACTGTTTTGGACTATTTCTTTTCCTGCCAGATAGTGGGTTCATCTCCTAATTCCCCTTTCTTTCTGCCCCCTTGGAAGTTTTATGTTCCAATTCTATTCACTCATTCATTACCTTTAACATTTTAAATAAAATCATGTTTGAATTTTAAAAATCTGAGGTTCATATCCTCTTCCCAACCAAGATGGTATGGATTCTGCGCTGTTTGAAAATCAGAGAGGTCTTTAGCATAATTTCTATTTCTAAGGCCATAAATTGGTGGGTGAAATTAACTTACTATGATGAATGTGATTTAAACTTGAAGCAATCAAACATTTTTCAACAAACATTTTGGTACACATAATTCCCCCTAACAAACATTCTTGGGCTCCATGTTAAAAGCCACAATCCTTTGAACCATTAAAATAGAATTTAAAATGTTTCAGGAGTACTCAATTCTTCTTAGGAAACTTAGAGAAAAATTCAGCTTTTTGATGACAAGAAGCAGAATAAAAACATATAACCTAATGCTACTGTAACTGGCATGTAAATATTTGCTATTAGTATTATGTTTCAAAGTGTACTGTCAAAAGTATTCCACTCTTTCGAAGTTCTTACTCAGCTACTAACTAGAACTATAATTTTAATTATAGTTTTAGACTGAATTAATACTATATAGCTTATGATTTTGCTTTCATAATAATCACCTTTCTTCCATGTTATGTTATTACTGTCCAGTATTCTACTTTGATATTGTTTTCATACTCTCAAGGCTTTATGATTTTTATACAGTTAATCCTTGCTTAAAATTACTAACATATTTACTAATATCTTTGCTTAGTATTTATCCTAACACTTCACTCCTTCCTTGTGGCCTTGATTCCATCCTTTACTAGTGTTTATGAGAATGACATGCAGTGGAATTATGCTATTTTCATTGAATATAAGGAGAAAACACCATGTCAAAACTTTACAAGTGGTAGAATCTTAAAATTTAGGTTCCATGAGGGGCACCTGGGTGGCTCAGTGGGTTAAGGCCTCTGCCTTCGGCTCGGGTCATGATCCCACGGTCCTGGGATCGAGCCCCGCATCGGGCTCTCTGCTCAGCAAGCTCTCTGCCTGCCTCTCTGCCTACTTGTGATCTCTATCCGTCAAATGGATAAATAAAATCTTTAAAAAAAAAATTAGGTTCCATGTGAACACTAAACCCTTTCAATGAACTTTTTGTATTCTGTTACTTTAAAGTCCATTGGTCTATCTTGCTCTTTTAAAGAATGTTCTCACCAGGCATGATTTTGTAACATCATGCATTGGTCACTTGGAATATGATTCACAGACCTGAGCAGATCTTTCCAAAGTTAACACATTTTATAATATTTTTTAAATTACATTTGCAAATAACACCACAAGTCTCATCAGAAAATTGTGCTGTTATGTAATGATGGTAGATACAAGTTTTTCCAAATTCCAATTTGCACTAGAAAAATCTAATTTTATAATTGGCAACAAATACTGCCAGTTCTTTTCCATAAAGTGACAGGCTTACTTTGTTCATTTTTAATAAAATATCTGCCAACTGCCCAAGTCTGAATAACCATAATTTATGGATAGTCATTCTTTTAGGTTAAAAAAGTGATATTCCACTAAAACAAAAAGTTATTCTTTCAAGTTAAAAAAAAATAGCATTTTCTGAGTTGAGAACCAATGTGGCTTGTTGAAGAAACTGAACAGGTCTTTATGACCAGAACAGAGTGGGCAATGTGGGATGGATAGATAGATAAGATTATTCCAGGCCTTATGGACAGAAGTAAAATAATTTGGATTTTCTTTCTGGTGTAAAGGAAATCATGGAAGGATTTTTACCAAGTGAAATAGCAAAGTCAGAACTACATTTTGTTATGATTACTTCAGATGCCCTAGAGAGAGGGGGACAAAAGCTGAAGCAAGAGAACAATCCAGAGGAGATTGCTGCCCAGAATGAGATGACAGTAGTGTAGACCAAGAAGTCTACCCCAGACACAGGCAGGAGTGATGAGTTCAAGCTCCTTGCTGGAGGGAGGAAATCTGACACAGTTACAAAATCATACTTATATGTGAATTTCCTTTTCCCCAGATCATAAAGAAAGCATGCAGTTTCATCCTCCTCAGAGATGTCAGTCTCCAGCCCACCTCAGCCCTCAGGAAAATTCACTGCACTATAAAAACACAAACTGGAGAAAACCTTTCCCCACAAGGTCTGATGAAAAGGTAAAACAAATATTTCTCTTCAGTGTCTTTCTAGATGAACTTAGCATCAACAGAGAGCTTTATTGAACCATGCCTACATGGAGATCATCGTGGTTGGCTTTATTTTATTCCCCTTCTGGCTACATACTACCGATTTTTAATATTTTAAGTGTTTTGTTATGTTTTATATTGCTCTTCTAACCAGTCTTTAATTTGCACATTCTCAGATTCTTCAAGTGGCTTTAATTAATAAAAAAAAAATAGGATATCAAAGCCTGTGTTTTATATTCACTAGCTGTTCAGGACTAACAAGGATTTATATATTGCAATACTTTGCCAATAAAAGAGCCACCTGTCATATACTGATGGCATTTGAACAGTCCAACAATTTATTGAGCACTTATTTTATGCCACATAATGTGCTAGAGGATATTGTCCCTGCCCCAGAGGAAACATAGAGCAAGGAGAGATGCTAATTCATAACAGATGTATTCTTCTTTGTCCTTCATCTATTTCCTGCTCTCTTTCTAAAATATGCACCATCCCTATTATCTTCTTGGATCATGTTGCACTTACATTTACTATGGGGATGGCGTGTGTCAAAACTTTCTTTGTAGTTTTCATGCCCTTCCCTCCATTACTTTATAACATTGCTTATTAAATAAAGCCTTTCACTATAAAGCACAGAGGAATATGCTTCTTATGGGTCTCTATCCCATATCCCCATATGCTTGAGGTCCTGCTCTGGAGCTGAGAAAGTGTTTTAAGCAGAAGCAGAGCATATAAGGTATCTCTGGTCCAGTCCTACAATCTCTGCAGTATCCTAAAGGTCTTTTGCCATCCTTATATTAATTTCTACCTTAATTCTAAAAGAGATCTCAAACTCTTAAGTTAGATTTTGGGAAACTTTGGCACATACTTCTGTTATTGTCCCTTTCTATGTACCTGGCTTCTTTTGCCTCTGTCATCTCCTTCATGAGCACTGAAATCCCTGAGTTCTAACCAGGCGTCTCTTCCTGGCTGCTCTGAGCTCTGAGAGCTCCCACTTCTGAGAGGGCTAGGGCTCTGAGGCTCCTTTCTTTCTGGAGCCTGTGATGTGGCTTTGCAGGAGTCGAGCAGAGCTCCTCCTGCCTCTGGGCCTTCCCAAGGGGGCAGGGACTAGGTAGAGGAAATTATTCCAAAGGGAGTCTTAAATAAGAGATGACTTTGCTCCCCAGCTGGATGGAAGAGAATGGCAGAGTCAGGCAGGAGAAAAGGGTGAGGCATGGGGTGGTTTCTAGGCAGCAGGGCTGGCTCACGCCAAGCCCTGAAGTGAAGCATGTCCAGAGGCCAGCAAGCACATCTGGCCAGCCGGACCCATGTCCTCAGACTGGAGGGAGGCAGCCAGTGAGGTTGCAGACTTAGGCTGAAGCTAGCTCATCCCTCTCCCAGTGGCACTCACATATGCTTGGTGGTGTACCCATTGCTGGAAGGATCTCCATCCCAGTATGCACTGGGAGGACCAGAGACTCAGATGGAGAGAACAAAGACGTGCTGTCCCATACCTAGCTCTTGCCAGCCCTGTGACAGATGCTGACTCCCTAAGCCTGCACTATCCTGACATGCCTGCCGCCCAGGATTATTACAGGGGTAGACTTAATAATGAATGAAGAATGGCCTTGGAAAGGCTGGATTCACACAGGGGACTGTTTAAGTTATCATCCTTGGAATCCAGTAAAGGAATTGTAGATTCATGGCACATCTCCCTAACTGCCCTTTCTTCTGTTATGGTGGATTTTATCATCACAATAAATCAGTTAGTATAATAGGGTATCATGGTACAGAGAGAAATCCAGACAGGCCAAGGTTCGAATCCCAGTTCCACTACATGTGACTTCACACAAGTGCTACAAAGGCACTCTTGATCTACACCTTCCCCTCTCCTGCTGGTTTTTCAAGGACTAGGGCCACGCCGGCTTCACAAACAATACACCTCTCACCTTAGCTTCAGCAGGTGCAGATTCAGAAAGCACTGGTAGATAGAGTGTTTATGACCCATTTTGAGCATGGTGCCAAAGGGCCTTTCTCCGTAGATGGGAGTGAAATTTCTCATCACTTTCAATGACAGACAGACTCTGTTGTGCCAGTTTCCTCTAATAGTAAGCTGCGGTTACTTTTCTTGTGTCCATTTCCAGATCTAGGGATGGAATTTTTTGGCTGCGTATTCACTATAAGTCAAACTGTGGTTTGATCCTAGTGGAACAAAAAGTACACTTTAGTTAATTAATTGATTAAAATTAGTACTTCTTTTTGACCCTAAAATATTCACCATTTATCTGCTCCGCAGGATGTCCGACAGAATGACTGGTACATCGGAGAACACAGTCGCCAGGCAGTGGAAGAGGCATTAAGGAAGGAGAATAAGGTAACACCTTGTAGAGGGGCCACTGCACCCTGTCTGCAGCCGTCTATGGTTTTCTGCCCAAAGGTCGCAGCACATCCTGAGCAGTGTGCTTTGATGCACCAGCCTGGATATCTCAGTGCTCAGGAGGTTATCATTAAAAGGGGGAAATGGTTGTGTCACTTATTAATCTTGTGGCTTGCCCTTCTTCCAAATTATCTTTAAGGAGGGCATGCAGTGTGATGAGCACTGGGTGTTATATGCAACTGATGAATTACTGAACTCTACCTCTGAAACTAATGATGTTGGCTAATCAAAACCTTTTTAAAAATATTTTTAAGTTTAGGTTTCTTTATGGATTAAATGAAAACAGTAAAATGAACCCTAAGGAACTACTTTGGAGATCAGACATGGAAGCTGGGATATGAATAGAGGTCACCATGGAAAATGCCTTCCTTCTACTTTCTTCCCAGTTCATCTTGTTACTAAAGGTCTGCCCAAAGTACAGGCAGGTCTTTTTTTTAATTTTTTTAAAGATTTTATTTATTTGTTTGTTTGTTAGAGAGAGAGAAAGAGAGATAGAGAGCACAAGTAGGCAGAGTGGCAGGCAGAGGCAGAGAGAGAAGCCAGCTCCCTGTTGAGCAAGGAGCCCAATGTGGAACTCGTTCCCAGGACCCTGGTATCATGACCTGAGCTGAAGGCAACGGCTTAACCAACTGAGCCACTCAGGTGTCCCTAGAGGCAGGCCTTTATATCTCCTGTCTCCAGGAAAGGTGCAGGGATCATGAGTAATGTCCTAGTCAAGATATGATAGGTTTCTGTATTAACTACCCCCAAGTTCTCAGTTGCTTAGCATAGCAAAACTTTCTTGCTTGAGCTCCGTGGTCTACAAAGGTTTGGGTGCATAGACCTAAGCTGGTGGAGACCTCATCTCTGCTCACATTTCATTGGCCAAACTGATTCACATGGCCAGGCCTAACTTCCAAAGGGGGTGGGGACGGACAAATCTACCATTTTTCCAAAAGGAGAAAAGACACGAAATTACTTAGGATCAGATCAAATGACTACTAGAACCATCATCACCAACAGCAAATAGTTATTAAATTACTATTCTATTATGAGCAGAGAGCTCTATTGGGCTGTGAGAAATCTCTCCGAAGTTACAGAAAGGTTCTCAAGACTGTTGCATCATCAAAACCTCTAACTAACCAGTGCAATGTTTATTATAGAATGAGGAAATACAAAAATGGAGTTAGTTAATTAGTAAATGGGTGGATAAATGATAGGTCCCCAAAGTTTAGTAAAATGTAGCTTTCAGAAATGATATTGTGAAATTAAATGAGATAAAATAGATGTTAGTTTCTAAGGTAAATTGAATGATGCCCCCTGACAAGAAACCCACATCCTAATCCCCAGACCTTGTGAATACACCTTACTTGGAAAAAGGGCTTTGCATGTGTGATTAAATTAAGAAGCTTGAGATGAGGACACTATCTTGTATGAGCTGAGCAGATTTAAAGTAATCATAAGAATACTTAGAAGAGGAAGACATGGGGGCTATAAGTCAAGGACCCCTGGTGGCCTCTGGAAGAAAAAAGTCAAGGAAATGCATTCTTCTGGAGGGCCTCCAAAAGGACCCCAATCCTGCGACCCTTGATTTTAGCACCGTCAAACCCTTATCAGACCTCAGCCTCCAGAACTGTAGGAGAATAAATGTGTGTTTTAGTCCATGAAATTCATGGTAGATTGTTCTAACAGCAGGAGGAAATTAATACAGTTGCTAACAAAGTATCCCAAACATATTAGAAGTCCACAGAACGATCTCATTTTCTAGATGAGGAACCGGAGGCTAAATCAAGGTCTCAGTCATAAAGAGGAAAAAGTGGAAAAGGGGACAGAACTTATATTCAAGATCAGTGCTCTTTTCACAAAACCTCAGCTGCCTGTAGTAGCCACCACAGTTCTTTACATTCCAGTGGAGAGCTGTAGGTGGCTAGGTGGTGCCCTGCCTACAGGATCCTCCCTGACCCCTCCCCAGGGAATCCCACCCTAGTTGACCTCTCTTGGGTAGATGGGAGAGCAAGATGTCAGCTCCAACCTTGCCTTCTCCTCCTGGCTACTCAGCACCAAATGAGCCACTATACTCTCTGAGCTGTTTGCCAACAGAAAAATTACTCTGAGTGGACCTGCTTCCAGGAGCCGCTGTGTGGATCGTGCTAAAAGACCAATGTATGCACCCATAATGTCCTTCCAGCAACATCTGGGCACTCAGTCAAGTCTCCTTTTGCTACCCCCTCCCCTGTGTGCCTGTTTCTACCTCCTTCCAAAAGAACACTGAGAAAACAGCATCTCGGTTGCATGACTTCATCTTTTCCTATTCTGTTTGTCTCAGTTTTGTCAAAATATGTTTCCAATTAATGAAAGACAATTTCATTTAAATTGCAGGATTGCCCAGATTCATGGTGACAAACTCATTGCAGAGGTTAAGGTGATAAATCCAAAAATCGGTTCTGTGTCTTGGCATCTTCTACCTTCCTGATCTTGGGCAATGTTCTGTGCTTGAATCTTAAGGCTTCAATTATGGCTAAATGTTTTATGTAGAACAAGTTCCAGAAGATTCTTCAACCCCACTTTATGTACTCAGAGGCTGATATATTTAAAGGGCAAAAATTTGGACTAGACTATTAGGTAATCTACTAACCAGCCATGAGGCATTAGTGGATTCACTTAAGCAATTAAGACCCTACTTCCCTTACCTGTAAAAGGGGATAAAATAACTTCTCAAATTTTATGTAAACATCACATGAAATAGTGTTGTAAAATGCTTAGCATCTTTTTTTTAAAGATTGTATTTATTTGTTTGAGAGAGAGAGAGCACAAGCAGGAGGAAGGGGCAGAGGGAGAGAGAGAAGCAGACTCTCTATTCAGCAGGAAGGCCAACGAGGCCTTGATCCCAGGACCCTGAGATCATGACCAAAGGCAGACACTTAACTGATTGAGCCACCCAAAATGCTTAGCAACTTGAGATCAAGTCTCAATAAACATTAGCTATCAGAATTATCACGTCTCTATAGTTTCTTAGTATTATTTATAAACTTAATATATTTATAGTATTAGTATAAGTATTGTAATAATTATTATCTGTATCTAAATGATAAAATTAGTTATGCATAATAGGTATATATAGATATAAGATATAGTCTATATGGAGATAATTATGTGTAACAATTAATTATAAACATAAATTATTATATGTAATATCTATCTATAAAAAACAGTAAGTCCTCACACATCTAATTAGATCTATTCTAGTAGATTATTTGTAACCATCTATGTAAGAATCTGTGCAATTACAGCTACAGATTTTTCAATATTTTTCATCATATAAAAGGCACAGTGTAGCCACAAAACCAGCATTGCAAGGGTGCTTCTGTTTAAGAGAATTACTCCATTTCCTAGCCCTTTATGACCAGACCTCCAGCCTGAGCTATTTCCCAGGTGGGCCTGGTCCAGGCAGTGTGCCTCTTCACAGCTCTCAACTCATCTCACACTGCTGACCTTCTTTTGGAAACTCCCCATCTCCTCCCTTGGCTCCCATCACACTGAAGCTTCTGGGTTTCCTTCCTAATCCCTCTTCTGTCTCCTCTTTTTCCCTTGCACCTTCCCCTCACCAGAGGCCATGTTAGCCCCTCCCACCCATGTCTGCTCATGCTGCTACCAATGACTGAAACCCCACATCTTTTGGGGGGACCCTAGCCCTATATTAACATCTCCCCACTCAGAGGCCCCTTGTATTATGCTAAAAGCCTCCCTTGCTAAAGCCTGCAGTGGCTCCCACTGTCTCTAGACTAACACCTGAGCATCAGGCAGAACAGGATATATGGAACAGGGGCAGGTAAAGAAAGCACCCCCAGGAGGGGAGGCGGAGGGCTTCTCCATGCAGATGAGGTGACTTGTGTGAAAGCTGAGAGCCCAAAAACAAGCGGTGCCTTTCGGAAACAGTGACTTGGCTGGAGCCAGGGTTTTCAGAAACCAAACCCCAAGACAGGCTGGAGCATTTATCCCCAAACATCATGCTAAGGTTGTAGACATGACATTGAGGCCTGTGGGGGATGGGGTAAGATTTGGAAGAAGGGGATGTCCTGATCTGACTGGTACACTTTTCAGAAAGTAACAAGAACCCTTACATGGGCTGACCCTCAAATATTCATTGAATTAAATTTCACAAAGAACTATTTTGCCAAAAAGCAAGCCACATGGGAACGTGGCACAGACAAGGGTCAACACTGTCAGGCCTGGGATGCTGGCATACCTGAGAAAATACCATTCTTCCTTCTCCTTCAGGATGGCACTTTCTTGGTCCGAGACTGTTCCACGAAATCCAGGGCAGAACCCTACGTGCTGGTGGTGTTTTATGGGAACAAAGTCTACAATGTGAAAATCCGTTTCCTGGAGAAGAATCAGCAGTTTGCCCTGGGGACAGGACTGAGGGGAGATGAGGTGGGTATGACCTGACAGCTTCCCTTTCCCAGATCAAAGACAGCAAGAGGAGACATTGGGGGAAATGCTGGCCAAGTCACCCATCATATCCCCATGACTGCTGGGGGAGGAGAAAAGAATGCCACCCTGGAGGTGGAGACTAATTCCCTTCCAGCTCCTTCTACAAGCATCCCTGCCCACCTTAAACTTCAGCCCGCAGGCCCCAGCCACTCCTGACCATTTCATCCCCTGTCCACGCAGATCTGCCCATCGAAGGAAAGTCATTCTACAGGACACATCCAAATTCTGCCTCCCCGGAGGTCTCTCCTGATGTTGGAGTTAGTGTTAACACCACATTCCTTCCCCATCCCTATGCCAAACCCCCACAGCTGGCATTCCTCACCCTACCTGCTGGCATTAGGAACACTTAGTCGTGTCTCCAAATTGAATGTGTGCTCAATCACAGTATTCGGTGCCATGTTGGGCATCCCTATCCTCAGTACAGACCTGCTGACAGGCGGCTTTGTGAGAGGATCCATCAGTTAAGGCCTTCCAGATTAACTGCATAAAGACAAAGGAGGAAGGAGACTGATTTTCTGAGTGTGCTTGCAGTCAGCCTGGTCTCTGTATCACCACACGTGAATCCTCGACGACTCCTTCCTATAACAATTGCTCCAACCTTAGATGTAAGGAAACTGAGGCTCAGAAAGTTATGTAAATGGCTAGAGACACAGGAGTAATGAGAGGGTGAGGAGAAGCTACTCTTCCAACTCTTCTTGAAAGGAAGGTAGGACAGAGGAATTGGAAGGGAAGGGTAGGGGTCAAGTTCTACATCACCACTTACTAAGAATGTGAGCTCAGACCAGTCACTTAACATCTCTGGGCTTTAGTTTCATCAAAGTGAAATGCAATGTTCTTTTCTTATCCAGACTTCTCTAATTCAGGAATTTTCATTTAGCATCTCCAGACCTCAGTGTTACCTGTTGGTCTATATTATGGGCTGAACTGTGTCCCCCCCTGACTCCTCCCAGATCCCTATGTTGAAGCCCTAACCCCTAGGACCTCCAAATAGGACTGTGTTGGGAGCTAAAGTCTTTAAAGAGGGGATGAAGGTAAAATGAGGTCACGTGTGTGGGCCCTAGAACAGTATGTCTGGTGTCTCTGTAAGGAGATTAGGACACAGACGTGCACAGACATAAGGTCACAGCAAGAGGATGGCACCTACACAGCAAGAAGAGAGGCCTCAGGTAGAACCAACCCTGCCAACACCTTGATCTTGGACTTCTAGACTCCTGGACTGTTGTTCAGGTGCCCCCACCCTGCCCCATCTGTGGCCTTTTGTTATGGAGGACTGAGAAAACAAATCCAGCGTGGAACCAGAACTTTCACACAACTATCCACTGTTCCTCAGTAGAGATCAAAGTGAAGAACACGGCCAGGGCTGCCAGAGCGCATCAGGAATGTGCGTATGTGAGGATCCCGTTAGTGGCCACGTGAGACTGCAGCTTAAACCCAGTATCCGACCCAGAGCCCTTTCAGAGTATTGCACATAGCTGGAGAGGTGTGGTCCACACCGGCTTTTTCAAGAGCCTGGGAAAGTCTGGTCATAAATGAGAGCGTGAGTGGAGAGAGAGATTAATACATAAATCTGCTAAATGCAGCCACACTGAGAGAGGAAGACAGCAAAGATGAAAAGAGTAGCCATTTTCCCTTTTGTGATGAGGACTAGTGACTTAACGAATGTACTCCATTCCGAGCCAGCCTGACGCTTAGCAAGCCCACAGTAAGTGTGAGTTATTATGCTTTCATTCTTATTCCCGAGTCACTGTAATAACTGGGGTACAGTTCCCCAGAACTAGATGCCTATGGTTAGCGGACATTCCAGTTCAGTCCCCCTCCATCCTTTCTAGCTTCTTCCAGCTCCTAAAATTTCCCACGTTCTTTAAAAAAAAAAAAAAAGCTGTATCGTGATATTGTGACTTTTAAATGCTCGGGACACAGAGCAAGTGGAAATCACGTGCCCTGACCCGCAGGGCCTCTGCAAGATGCTGTGTCACTTGCTCTCTTACCTGGACCTCAAAAAACCTCAGACAAGGGTGCATTACTGAGACCCTTTTTCCAGTGAGGACACAACAGTGAGGACCTAAAGGGGTCACAACAGCTTTCCCCCCACATGCCACACTTTGGTCTGCTCATAACAGAGGAGACGGCGATCTTACTCTGGGATGACATCTGAATAGCGTTGCATCGGATCGTAAACCAGTTCCCCGACTCAGCAGGGAAGCTCTTGCCCACCATGACAGCTGAGATTAGACCGTCAGCTTCCAGGTGAGCTGCTCTCATTATCATCACCAAGGACCCCTCAAGGATTCAAATGCCTATTTTAAGAAAACCCTTCTTGGGTTATTCCGGAGTTTTCTGCTCCCATTCGTTATCCCCCCAAGCCAGCCTCCTTTTTCCCACATTTATTTAACACCTGCATGTCTGCCAAGCACGAGGCCTGTCCTGTGCAGTGAACAATTACTAATTAATTTCAGCAAATTACTCCTTCCTGGCCAACCTGCGACAACGGTGCCACCCACATTTCCACTGAACAGACAGTGAGACTGAGACACAAATGTTAAGTAACGGGCCCCCCCATCACAGCGGGTACAGGGCAAGGCTGGGCTCCATTTTTCATCCTGCAAAAATACTCATATGGTCTCGGGTAACATCGTGACCAAATGCCAACCATCAGCTGCCTGCCCGAAAACCGTCCAGAATGCGGGGTGAAGGAGAGTTAACATTTTCATGAAGCTTACGAGGCACCAGGCACCGGGTAAGAAAGGACACTTCCCAACTGTACCCTTTCCTCCCTCGCAAGCTGAGCCGGAGGCTGGCGCCAGGCTGGGACAGTCTAGCTTGCTCTCAGCTCCCACCTGCCCCTCACCAGGCAAGGGAGCCTCCACTTTGCTGGGGAAGACGATCCCAGCTTTACAAAAGGGAGAGAGAATTTAATACAGGAAGGCTCTGCTGAGTGCAAGCCAACTCCAGCTACTTCCTCTGAGGCTTGCATAAAGAAATAGCATCTTCGTTTGACTCTGCGGGAGCAAGGTGATGAGATACAGGGTTGTCAAGGATGATTTTGGTTTTGTGTGACTTTTTGGCTGCCTTGCAAACTTGAGAATCTAACCACACATCCAACACAGTGACACCCCCTCAAAGGAGTTATTACATATCAGATGAGGTGACGTAAACACAGTCACATAGAGAATCAGACACACAGAGGCAGGTGCTTAGTGAGTAGGGGTTTCCATCAGAAATGATTCCCAAGTGCCTCTGCCTCGGGTCTGTGCCCCCAGGCACTAGTGAGGCACAGCTCTCCCCAGGATGTGGGGGTGGCAGGGGATGCCTGGACAAGGCTCCAGAAGGCGAGCATGCCAACATCTTCTCAAGCACAGAAGGGGAGCAAACCCACCCACATCTCCCAAGAATAGGCCTGGGGAGGTCCATTTTGCTGCACTGGTAGGTATTTGGGTCATCCTGTTAGCCATGTGGCTGAAACTCATGTCTGAATTCAGATTTAGGAAAGACCCCGTGTCTTCATGCCCTGGGTCCTCTAACAGAGCACCACCAAGTTGGTGACTTCAAACATGAGAAATGCCTTCTCTTGTGGTTCTGGCGGCCAGACATCTGAAATCCAGGGCTTCTGGACATGGAGAGAAGATCCCTTCTTGCCCCTTTCAGCTGCTGGTGGCTGTGGGCAAGCCTCAGCTCCTTGTCTCCTGGGCCCTATTGCCCCAATCTCTGCGTCTGCTCTAATTTCTTCCTCTTCTCTGGATGAATCTCCTCCCTGTGCTTCAATCTGGTATGGGTATGCATGACTGCTTTTAGGGATAACCCAGAATTCCCTCCTCCTACGAAGATCCTCAACTGATCCCATCTTTTTTTTTAATTAACATATAATATACTATTTGCCCCAGGGGTACAGGTCTGAGAATCATCAGGCTTACACATTTCACAGCTCTCATCATAGCACATACCCTCCCAATGTCCATAACCCAACCACCCTCTCCATATCCCTCCCAGCAACCCTCAGTTTGTTTCCTGAGATTGAGTCTCATATGGTTTATCTCCCTTCCGATCATATCTTGTTTCATTTTTTCCTTCCCTACACCCCACAACCCCCACCCTGCCTCTCAAATTCCTCATATCAGAGAGATCATATAATTGTCTTCCTCTGATTGACTTATTTCGCTCTGCATAATACCCTCTAATTCCACCCACATCATTGCAAAGGGCAAGATTTCATTTTTGATGGCTGCATAGTATTCCACTGTGTGTGTGTGTGTGTGTGTGTGTGTCACACACACACATACACATATACATATATATACACCATATTTTCTTTATCCATTCATCTGTTGACAGACATCTGGGTTCCTTCCATAGTTTGGCTATTGTGGACATTGCTGCCATAAACATTGGGGTGCACGTGCCCTTCCTGATCACTACATTTGTATCTTTAGGGTAAATACCCAGTAGTGCGATTGCTTTAACTGATCCCATCTTTTGTCATGAGAAATACTATCCACTCTTGACATATAAGGCAATACAGATTCCTGGGATTGGGACATGATGTATCTCTGGGGGACCACCTTTCAGCCCAGTCTACCCATTTGCTCAGTTATTGCCCCATCATTCATTTTATGCCTACACTATGCTATACTTCATGCTCCATTCTGGGGACACAGAGTCCTTACTGCCCAGGGGCTACCCTGCTTATCTGTGCCCATCGATGCACACGCCTAAGCAGGGGTGAGACTGGAAATATTTAGCCACTGCTAAAACACCAGCCCCTGCAAGAGAAGCACCTGCCATTAGTAACCCACAGAGCTTCACCTGCTGCCAGCTGCTAACCTGCATCTGACTTCAGAAACCATGGGGGTCAAGGTTTCTGTGAAAGCTCATAGAAATGAGCCATTTCCATCATCAGCCCTTTCCTTGCCCTGCAAATGGTTATGATAAGTGACTGAAAAATTATGCTCCATGTTTACTTGGTGAATCAAACTTTAAAGACTAGTAGGTAGAGACCAACAATGAACCCATGAGATCACAACTTCTCATTTCCCCTGCCTGCTTCTCTCTTTTCTTCTTTCACTCCTACGTGTGCTCGCAGACAGATTTCTTTACTCTTCTGGCATTGAGTCATTGCCTACTGTTGGGATATAAGGCACACACAAAAGGTTTAAAGACATTTTAAGATTTAATATTAAGGTGACATTTGCTCCCCTCCTGGAAAAATCATTTCATATGAAAATAAGAGCTTCATTATAATATTTTTAAGAAGTCTCTTTAGGGTAATAATATATCAGTGGGCCTATCACTACAAGGGCATAATAAGAAATGACAGTAATGATTTATCACTCCTGCCTCGCTTGCTTCCTACCACTTATTAAAATTATAATTTCATGTAAAATGGCATCCATGCAGTAGGTTATTAAAACAATTAATATCACACTCATTATTTCAAGACCATCCTGAAGATAGCAGGAATGAGGAGAGGAAGCAGGCGTCTTCCCTCTGAAAATGAAGATTAGGGAAGAGGCTTTCCTCTGTGCCATGTGGGTTAACCAGTTTTGCAGAAGAGTTCCACATGAGAAGTTTCTTTTCATTACTCACTTTCAGTTTTGTCAAATTTGAAAAAAGAGAAAAAAAACACTGTCCTTAGTTTATAACTGGAAATGAAATACAAAAAAAAAAAAAAAAAAAAAAAAAAAAGCCTTCCTGGAGGTATACAATGATCATCTATAAACTTCTCCAGTGACCTCATTGCTCTTTGTGTATATTCTCGGCAAATCCAAAAGGGATGAGGTCATGTTAATGAGACATGTATTGAGCACTCACTGTATACCAAGCTGTCCTCTAAATGCTGACTATGTGTCAACTATCAATTCAATTAATCCTCACTAGGGCCCTTGGAGGTGGGTCCTGATGTTACTTACCATCGCTGTTCATAGATAGAGAAACTGAAACAGAGAGTGTGAGAAACTTGCCCGAGGTCACACAGCTAGTGAGTGGGAGAGCCTAGTTCAGAACTCAAGCACTTGGTCCCCAAAGGCCCTTCACATACGACTTCTCTAACACTATCCTTGCATTCCCTGTGGCACAACCAGGAAACCACCTTACTTTAGCATCAGGTAGGAATTAGTATTTATTGTGTACGTCTCAGGGGTGGACAGATGGGTTATCTCCTTGAAACCAGATCCAGTAACAGGTGCACAGGAGCAAGTCACAGAGTCAAGCAGGACTGTTGTGGCATGAAAAGACAGAACCTAAGTCAGATGAGCTTTGGTAGGAACAATGGGGAAGCTTGTTGACTCAGTCTTCAGAATGGGCAGGGATGGAGTGGATCTAGGGACTGGGCCATGTCAGGAGATTCGTTGTTCCCTGCCTCTTTCCCCAAGTCTTTCCCTTATTCTTCACATCAGCCACAAGTGGCAGGAAGGAGGGGACCGCCACTGTGGTTACAGACCTCTAGCTTTTCAACGCAGTGCTCCCCCGAGGAAAAGGAGTTCCCTCCCAGTAGCCACAGGCAGCCCTGAGAGAAGGTTCGTGGGGGGCCTAGTGATGTTCTTGAGTTCTGAGTTAATTATTTTCAGAGCACATTACTCCTAAGTGAAATTACCTCCTTGTATAGGAAGCTATTTTCCATCTGCTCCCACCAGAATGCAATCTCTATGAGGACAGGCACCATGACAATGCCATTCCCTGTTGAATATCCTGAAGGCCTGCAAACATTTTTGTGCTGGGACGCACTGGGCAGAGGGAGGGTTCCCAACACTAGAGCAGCATCAAAGGCTTCCCCACCAGGGCTCCCTCCCTTCAAGCTGTGCCTTCTCTATCCCAGCCTGTTGGAACCCGGGATCACAAGCTGTAGAGAAGCTGTATAAGGGAAAAGCAGACAACTTATGTCCAGAAAAACCAGGTTGCATTCCTGGTCCTGAGCCCCTGACTTTGTGACCTCGAAGCAGATCAGGCCACACCCATGAGCTGCAGTTTCCTTAGCTCTTCCATGAAGGCCATTCCCCCTGCCCTGCTCACCTCCTAGGGTTACAGCCAAGCCTCCTTGGCTCAACATCGTCTTAAGGCTCACAAGGCAGGCTGAGTGAGCTCTTCCCACTCACCCTCCAGGATTTCCTTTGAGGGCACACCCAAACCCAGGGCATCAGAACCACCCTCTGGGTCCTCACATCTTCAACACCTGCCTTTGTTCATGCTTCTTCCTCTGCTTTTAGAATCCTTAAGCCCTCTTGTCCCTTTATCTAGACACCCAGAAGGTATAGCCCATTTCAGTTCTGCATTTTCAGCAAAGCACATGCTGATTCCCTAAACTTGAAATAATCTCACTGTCCATTCAATCACCACAGCCCTTCATCTCTGCATTTCCAGGAACATAAAAGTAAAGATCTGCTGTCACCTCATTATTTCACAAGAAGCCCAGGGAAGAAAATGTCATTGGCTAAGAACTGCCAGGACCTTGTGGCCAGCTCTATTCCTTCTGATTATCCCAGGACTCACTGGAACACAGGGGTTTCTGGAAAGGGAGCTCACTGTAGGCCTTCCCACCAATCCACTCAGTGAAGGTCGAGCCCTGACTTGCTCACTTTTGGTCTCTCCAACCATCTTACTCTCCCATGTTAACATTTTTACCACTCATCTTTCAGGAGCTGTCTTTCCAGTTTCTTTTCTTTTCTTTCCTTTTTTTTAGACACTTTCTGACACAGCTTCACAGTTCGAAAAAAAATATTGAGTTAACGTCTTCCCTAAGGAAAATGAAGCATCTTATTCTGTGCTTTAACCCACCAACACAAAATATATTCGATTTTCATTAACTTTCTTTTCTGTGTTTCAGAAGTTTAATTCAGTAGAGGACATCATCGAACACTACAAGTATTTTCCCATCGTACTAATTGACGGGAAAGACAAAACTGGAATCCACAGGGAGCAATGCTACCTGACTCAGCCCCTCCCCCTCAGCAGGTGCTTCTCACCTTG
This sequence comes from Mellivora capensis, assembly GCA_004024625.1. Taxonomy (NCBI): domain Eukaryota; kingdom Metazoa; phylum Chordata; class Mammalia; order Carnivora; family Mustelidae; genus Mellivora; species Mellivora capensis. The sequence goes on along the minus strand of PISX010005525.1, from coordinate 17,927 downwards.
GTAGTTGGATTTTGTTTTCTCTGCAGTTCCAATCCCACCGGATCCAATACCTCTACCCGCTTTTCATTGATTTCAAAAGATGATTTTTCTGTGGCATTGAAGGTGCCCTTCTTTGACTTTGGAGAAAAGGAAAACATTCTATAATGGAAATTGGGAAATTGATCTCAGTTTTGAAAGTTCAAACCACAGAAGAAATATTGGTAAGAAGCAAAAATAAAAACGGGCTTTTAAAAAATATCTCCTAAAGAGAAAACTATAAACGTGGTCACCAAGGGTCACCATCCTTCCAGATGAGAAATAAGGTGATGAAAAGCTTTGCTTAGATGTTTGCAGCTAGCATGGGACAAATCTGTGTGAGACTCCCATACCTATGCTCTTTATAGGACCTGGTCCTGCCTTTGTTTCAGAAGTGGTAGGACCTGTGAAGGTTAATGTTTTTGAGATTCCTTATGCTGAAGATGTTGGCGAATGTAAGCTCTATTTTATTTGTAATCCTGAAACCTCAATTTTAGGGAAGGAATGTAACAGAAAAGGAAAGTGTTTGCAAATATCACCTGTAAGACAGAAATCTGAAATGCTTTCACTCCGGGGTGAGAGGGCTGTGGGCCCAGCCTCCAGGACTCTGTTTTGAGTGGCTTTAAGACAAATGGAATTAGCAGATTTGCAGTAAGGGAGTAAGCCTAAGTCTGAGCGAAAGTAATTTTTTTTATTAATTCCAATTATGGACTTCCCTCCAAAAGAAGAGAATTAGTGCTATTTTGAAGGAATATTGCATGCCTCCTGATACTGTTCCCTCCTGAAGCTAAAAGGATCTTACATTATTCTTATTTTACAATACAAATACGGAGTAAGAGGCTCAGAGAGATTACTGGTCCCATTCAGTGTAAAAAGGAACAAGTCTTTACCCATTTTGCCTGACTCCATCCTAGCACACCTTCCCAGGTACATTCCCCATGGAATTTTATCATTAAGTTGAAAAGCTAGAGAGACACCATTTGGAAATACAGATCTGCCTGCACTGAAATATATAAATAAACTCTTTAGTGGAGTAAGTTTAAAAAAAGAGAGAGAGAGAGAAAGAAAGAGAGTTCTGGTTGAAATCGATCTACATAATGACTTCAAATGTTACGAAAGCCTATACATGAAATGTATGAAATATTTATGCAAGAGTAGCTTTAAGACAGAAGTAAAATAAAAATCGAATTAGAAGGAAAGAGATAACAATGGGAACCGTGCTCCGGATTCTCTCCTCTAAAACAGCAGTCGAGGAGTGCTGTCAGAGGAACTCAGCGTCTACCTACCAACCAACCCAACAGCTGCATGGGTTCAGCTTTCCCAAGGTCGGTGGGAAGTTATGTCTCTAAGTCAGGTCAGGAGCATTTGATGAAGAAGCTCTTTGTCGGTTCGAGATCCTGATGCCCCACTGAGTCTCTCTTCCAGGGCACCTACACAGGATCACATAGGAACCAGGAGCTGAGCAGACCTGAACTGTGGCTTCTAAGGAGCGTACTGCTCAGAGCTGCAGGAAGTGTGGCTCCTGGTCACTCTCAGCTAGACTTCGGCAAACTCAGGCCAGCATGGAAAGAGACCACGGCGGTCCCAGCTGGGACGCAGTAAGAATCTGAGCCTCCCTCTACAAAGCTTTCGGAAGATGCCCTCGAACTTTGATTCACTGGTTTTCCCCATTCAACACTGTGTGCCCAAGAAATGTCTGAGTCTCCTCAAGCACCGTGGTTGTCAAAAAGGGTGAGCATCTGCTGGTGGCTAGCATTTTATGAGGCTTTTGTTTTTCAAAATGCTTCATTCATAAATGCCTGACATGATGGGAAGAGGAAGAGGAGGTAGAAATCAACCATCTTAAAATAAAAAGCCCACCAGGCTTATCCGTAATGAAAATCTCTGGAAAGACAGATAAAATTGAACATATTGACAGGGTTGTTTTTTAGATGATTAGGACTTGAGGGATCATGTTAGCTGGGTCTTCTGAAACTCAGATGCCAAGACAAGAGTTAGAAATGCAAACATTTGTTAGAGGTGATGCCTGAGAAAGATAAGTGGTGAGGGAAAGGAATAGGACTAGGCAGGGAGAGCTTTTGGACTGTGATGTGGTCTGACCCCTATGAGAGGAGAGAGAGAAGGAGGGAGGTGGGAGTAAGGAAACCATCCAGCTGAGATACAGCTCTGAGAGAGTCCTGGCCAGCCTGCTGGTACGATTCAGAGCAAGGATTGCTCATAGAGGATACAGTCCCATGTGAGGCAGAAATGACTAGGTCTTGGGACACACAGCACCATGTAAGTCATTCCCAGAGACTGCTCAGGGAAAACACAACCTTCTGATGCTATGGGAGATCCAGAAGCTGCTAGAGAGGAAGGCTATCAGATAGCCCACTCATCAGCAAGTTCCTCTTTCAAGGGAGAGCCAAGTGGCCCCCCACCATGCCTGCCACAGTGACTCTCCTTTTCAGTGTTGATTGTAATAAGGACATATTGCTTATAAATATTGCTGAAGAATAAGAATATACATATTTTAATTGCACTTGATTCTCACAACAGTTCTGTAAAGAAGGCAGGGCAGGTCTTCTGGACACACTGCATGACTGAGGACTCTGTGTCTCCTTAGCCCAAATCTTATGGTGACATAGTCATGGCTGAACCAACATCTTCAGATGCAATTCTATTCAGTGTTTAGCTGCTTATTGGATCTGTAATTGACAAAAGTTCAATGATATGGGTTTGGCTTTCCCAAATTCCAAAGTGGTTTAATCCCTCTCCAACTTGTATTTCATTTTCAGTAGAAAAGTGTCACTTGATTCCTAGCCACCAGAGTAGTGAAATCTGACTTTATCTGATTATAGCATCTATGCATTCAAGGCATTTCTTGTTGACTAAATAACTATCATTCTGGATCAATTTGTATCTTCCTCAACTTTAATAATACCTTGCTCTAAGCACTTGTTTGTGTACACATATACATTCGTTGCTAGACACTCTTGAGGATGTTCGAATTATAGTGGTGAATTAAGTGGGAGAAACAGACAATGAAAAAGTACCCAGGAAATAAGATAATCTATTTTACTGTATTTCCATTTGAACACTTATCACTGAGGGCTTATCAGTGAGGCCAACACTTGATATTTTGAAGAAGCTTATTTGAGATTTCTCTAAAAGTTCTATACCAGAAAATTTTAAATTTTTCCAAATTTACTTAATGGAAAATTTACCCACTTGGGTATATGTGTGTGGGAGAGGATGTGGGTGTGTGGGCATGTGTTTGAGTAACTACATTGTAGCTGAAATCAGTTAAATTTTCCATGCTAATGACCAGAGAGGAACCAAATTTTACCCCATTATCAAACTCAGCCCATTGCCATGTGTATGTACACATAAACATGTTTTTTATAAGATGTTCTGTATCATAGATGACTAGCATTTTATTTGTGTACCCATTTTTGTATACTAATATTTGTTCTAGCTAACATTCACTTTCTTTTGAATATTCATGATTGATAGCTATATTAAAATAAATGAAATCAAATATGTAATTGAATGTCATAATATCTCTGTCACTGAGTATCAAAGAAAGGAATTCGAAATATAGTTTAATTTTGTTCATTTCATGCCCTATTAGCCTTAAAGTCTTTCTGAAACCATAGTTAGGATAAACTCATCACAAAATTTGAGGAACAATTTTTGACATCTGAGCATTAGCCCATGCTAGATTTGGGGAATAAAGATGAAAAGACGTAATCCCTGTGATTGAGGGCTAAGAGTCTGGCAGGGAAGATACGCATGCAATAAAAATCATGCAACACAGAATAATAAGATTTGTTAATTCTCTCTGTTGTGCCACCATTGAGTTGGTAGGCAGAAACGGATGTGTGGGGAGGATGTAGTGAGGGAGACCTGCCCAGGGGAAATGTTCAAGCAGCCCTAGAACCCAAGCATTAGAGGTACAAATCTTTTGTCAGTCTATTTCTGAGGGCCCTTATCTTTAGGGCTCTATTCTTGGCCATTCTTGTCACCAGTCAAGCAATGACTACCTAGTGAATGGGTGTGTGAACAATAGAAGTGGCATCTGTGGGGAAAGGACAGATGATTAATTATGTGGTTCTGGGGAAATGGGCTCACCATATGGGAAAAACATAAAATTATGTCCCTATGTCATATCATATACAAAAATAAATTTACCATAGATCCAAGAGTTTAAAGTGAAAAGAAAACTTTAAGTTGAGCCTTGTATTTTCTTCTGATAATCTCTATGACTTGGGGATAGGAAAAGAGTTCCTAAACCACATGGCAACATGAATTATAAAGGGAAAGGCTAAAAGATTCATTACACCAAAGCTTAAAATTATTGTAAAAGATGAACTCCAAAGGCATTTAAGCAACTCCACAGAACTATGAACAAAAGATATAAACAAGCAATTCATACACAAAAAGTAACCTCTTAGCCCTGTAAGATGTCCATCCTTGCTCTCATAACTGGACAATGATGGAATTGACACAGATGTCAAGAGACACTATCATAGAATGGAGTTATCTTCAAGGACAAATGGCTGCAGAGCTTAACAGAGCAGAGCAGGAGATGGAAATGTGGTTCCTCTGGTTTCCATCCCCACACCTGGATGATGGACCCACATGAGGGAGATCTTAGAAGAATGTTTAAAGAGAGACCATAAGCTTAAAGAGTGGACAACCCCCATGAGAATGCCAAGTGAGCTTCTCCTCTGCCCATGGATGGAAGCGAAATGGCCAAGTGAAAGCTAGATCATTCCTCTGTGTTCCCTGACGGGCTTGCTGAAGCCAAAGGCAGCTACCCAAGAGCCTCCCCCCAGCATGCCCGGGCTTCATGATCATCTGACAGGAACTTCCACAATAGTAGCCAGGGAAACATTAATTAAAATAACAATTACATAGCATTTCCCACCCAATAGATTGGTCAAAATTAAAGATTTCAGATAGGGGCGCCTGGGTGGCTCAGTGGGTTAAAGCCTCTGCCTTCGGCTCAGGTCATGATCCCAGGGTCCTGGGATCAAGCCCCACATCGGGCTCTCTGCTCAGCAGGGAGCCTGCTTCCCTCTCTCTCTCTCTCTCTGCTTGCCTCTCTGCCTACTTGTGGTCTCTGTCAAATAAATAAATAAAATCTTTAAAAAAAAATTTTAAAGATTTCAGATAATATCCAAAGCCGGTAAGTATCTAAAGAAGCAAAAATTCTCAACTACTGGCTGGAATGTGAATCAGTATGGCTCCATGGAAAGTAATTTAAAAATAGTAAAATATAAAACACATGACCCACTGCAATAAGAATTCCAATTAAAATATGGCTAAATATGAACTTATCCTTGATCTCTCTGGAAACTCCACTATGACAACAGAGGAATTAAAAAGTCAAGAATATGTGATAAAGGGAATGGAAGAAGATAGCAGAAGAGAGACATCCACAAAATTCAGGATGAGGTAAATTAAAAGGACAAATAGTAACTGAGTTAACAAAATAGAGGGGTGCCTGGGTGGCTCAGTGGGTTAGGCGCCTCTGCCTTCAGCTCAGGTCATGATCTCAGGGTCCTGGGATCAAGCCCCGCATCAGGCTCTCTGCTCAGCAGGGAGCCTGCTTCCCCCTCTCTCTCTCTGCCTGCCTCTCTGCCTCCTTGTGATCTCTGTCAAATAAATAAAAATCTTTAAAAAAAATAGAAAAAGCTAAAATGCAAGCCTGCTAGGAGGAAATTCAACAAGAAACAAGCTTGACTTATTTCACTCACTTTTTGCTCACTTAATCAGTTTCAAGCTGGTTCCCCTTACAGAGACCTAGAAAGCCTCGGTAATAATTCCCAGCCCTTTTTTTTTTTTTTTTATTCATTTGAGATAGAGTGAGAGTCAGTGAGCTAGAGCAAGACAGAGCACAAGCAGGGGAGTGGCAGGCAGAGGGAAAGGGAGAAACGGGCTCCTTGCTGAATAGGGAGCCTGACCTAGGGCTCAATCCCAGGACCCCGGGACCATGATCCAAGCCAAAGTCAGACACCTAACCCACTGAGCCACCTAGCTCAGTGGGAAGCACTCTTACCAGTCCTTTTCATAAGGTTGGCACAAACCTAGCCATAAAGAAATAAATAGATAAATCAATCAGCCTGACTCAGAGAATATAAAGAAATTAACTTACAGATTAATTTGCTTCACAAACATAGATACAAAAATCTTTAACAAAATATTGGCAAATCAGTGGGGAGAAAAGATGCTGACCTAAATAACTTTGGAACAGAGTGGAGAGTATAAGACCAAAGACAAAAGGATGACACATAGCATTGTACTCCATTTGGTAAAGGCATTTCTCATACTGGTACATGTATGTATATACAGTGGGATTGAACACATCAGTATATGCCAACCTTCTCCCTGCTAGAATGGAAGATGCCAGATAAGCAGGGGGATAAGGTCAGAATGAGCCATGTGACACTGCATTATAGTTGGAAACATCAGCATGAATTCATATTTTGTTTAATATAGATACATATGGATAAACATAGAAATAATTGCAGATATGTGGATAAGCCTTAGTATAACACATACATTTCTGATCTCTGTCCATTTAGAGGGCCTAGAAGGCATGACACTATTCTCTGTCAATAATTGTCCCCAAGGAACTAGAAGCAGTGACAGTGGTAATTCACACATTCAAAGGCCAGAACTTGATTTCTAATACCAATATCAAAGAAAAGAAGTTGGGGAGGGTCCCTGGAGAAATGGCTGATTCTGGGGCTGGGACAGGGAATATACATGATGATTCTGGAGCATCTGGTCATGACAGAAAGGAAGGAAGTACTCAAAAGCCACTGCACATGAGGAAGGTAAGTGAGAGGACACAGAAGCCAACAAAATAACATGGTATTGAATTAAAACCAAAGGTATAGGGACGCCTGGGTGGCTCAGTTGGTTAAGCAGCTGCCTTCGGCTCAGGTCATGATCTCAGCATCCTGGGATCGAGTCCCACATCGGGTTCCTTGCTCGGCAGGGAACCTGCTTCTCCCTCTGCCTCTGCCTGCCACTCTGTCTGCCTGTGCTCGCTCGCTCTCTCTCCCTCTCTCTGACAAATAAATAAATTTAAAAAAAATAAAAAAAAAACCAAAGGTATACAATAAATATTCATGAGTCCACAATATATAAGTAAATGGCAGACAATGGAAATAATTCACGCCAGAATTCCAAATAATTTATGTAGCTATTATACCATCAGGGAGGAGGACCATAACTCCTCACTCACTATGTATAGATTATGCATAGCAAATTTCTCCCAAACACTACTATATGGAAAGAAGGGGAAAATGACTAACCTTACAGTGGAGACAGATGATCAAGCTTAACATTATCCGTGATAACTACTGCCCATTGTAGCTGCCCTTGATATGATGTGATGAGATTGGCACTTTACATCAGTGCTTCCTCTCAAAATCCTATAACCACAATCTCACCATGAGAAAAATATCCGACAAAACCAAAGTGAGGAACATTCCACAAAATACCTGTCCGGTATCCCAAACTGCTGAGGTCATCAAAAACAAGGAAAGTCTGAGAAACTGTTCCATCTTGAGGAGCCTAAGGAGGCAAATAAGGAGGCAAATAAATCCAGTAAGGAATCCTAGATGGGATTCAGGGACAGAAAAATTACAATGATAAAAACTAAAGAAATTCAAAATGGAGTGCAGACTTCAGTTAGTAATAATGTAGCAATATTGCCTCATTAATTGTAACAAATTTGTGTGCAAGTTGTAAATCTTACTGATGTAAGTTTTTAGCAACAGGAGAAATTTAGAAAATTGAGAAAATATCTGGATACAAATGAAAGCAAAAAAAAAGACATACAAAAACTAATGGGAGGAAGCAGAAGCAGTACTAAGAGGAAAGTTTACAGTAATAAACAACGGCATTTAAAAAAGAGAAAGATCTCAAACAGCAATCTAACTTTATACCTCAAAGAACTGGAAAGAGAACAAATGAAACCAAAAGTTAGCAGAAGAAGATACTATCAAGAGATTAGGAGATAAGCCACAGACTGGGAGAAAATATTTGCAAAAGAGACATTTGATAAAGAACTGTCATCCAAAATATACAAAGAGCTCTCAGCAGTAAGAAAGTAAAAAACCCAACTAAAAAATGGATGCCCTCACAGACACCTCCCCAAATAATATTTGATACATAGAGGACAACCAAACATATGAAAAGATGCCTCACTTCAAATATCATCAAAGAAATGCAAATTAAAACAAGATACCACTACACAACTATGAGGATGACCAAAAACTAGAACAAGATAATGCCCAATGTTGGCAAGGATACGGAGCAATGGGAACTCCTCAGATGTTGCTGGTGGGAATGCAAAACAGTACAGCCACTTTGGAAGACAGTTTTGCAGATGTATACTCTTACCAGATGACCCAGCAATCACACTTCTTGGTGTTTACCCTACAGAGGTGAAAACTTAACACCTGCACATAAACCTGCATACAGATGTTTCTAGCAGCTTTATTCCTAACTACAAAAACTTGGAAGCCATCAAGATGCCTGTCAATCGGTAAACTGATAAACGAATGGTGGCACGTGAGACAATGGAATATTATTCAGTGCTAAAAAGAAATGAGCGACCATGCCATGGAAAGACATGGATGAGCCTCAAAGGTATAGTACAAAGAGAAGGAAGCCAATCTTCAAAAGTGACCTACTGTATTATTCCAACTATATGACATTCTGGAAAAGGCACACTATAGTAACAATAAAAAAAAAAGCTGCAGTAAAGGGGTAGGGAGAAGAGAAAGTTGAATAGGCAGATAATTATTATGGCAGTGAGAATATTCCATATGGGTAAATGTCATATAGATTTTTCCAAGCCCACAGAATGTATAACACCAAGAGTGAACCTTCAGGTAAACTATGGACTTCAGGTGACTATGTTGTGTCAATGCAAGTTCATTGATGGTAGCAATTGTCCCTTCCTAGTAGTGGTGCTGAGAACAAGGAAGAATCTGCACATGGGGGAAATCTCATACCTTCCTCCATTTTATTGTAAACTTAAAACTGCTCTTAAACATTAAAGTCTTTCTTAAAAATACCAAGTATTTAAAAGAATGTTTTAAAGTTAAAAGAATGAAAGTAATAAAGATTATAGGAGAGAAACAAAGAATAGAAAAACAAAAGGGAAAAAAAATCAGTGAAAAATGTTGACAAACTCTTAACAAATAAACAACAAAAAAGAGAAGTTCCAAATAGCTAAAATTAGAAATGAAAGAGGGGACATTGCAATAGATGCCACATAAATAAAAAGGATTATAGGAGACTACAATGAATAATTATATAGCAACAAACTGAATACCTAGAAGAAATGGATAAATTCCTAGAAACATAAAACCTACCAAGACTAAACTATGAAGAAATACAAAATCTGAATGGAACTATAGCTAGTAAGGAATTAAAGCAGTGATCAAAAACCTCTCAACAAAGAAAAGCCCAGGACCAGATGTCTTCACTGGAGAATTCTACCAACCTCTAAAGAATAATTAATCCTAATCTTCCTTAAACTTTTCCAAAGAATTGAAGAGCTGGGCACATTTCCAAACTTATCTATGAGGCCAGAATTATTCTTATTATCAAAACCAGACAAAGGCACAAAAAGAAAACCATAGACCAATATCCCTGATGAATATTGATGCAAAAATCCTAATCAAAAAAAATCTTAATTAAAATACCAGCAAACTTCATTCAACAGCACATTAAGAGGCTTACACATCATGAGCAAGTGAGATTTCTACTTGGAACGCAAGGACTGTTCAACATACAGAAATCAATAAATGTAATACACCGTACATTAACAGAACTGAAGGCAAAACCCCCACGGTCATCGCAACAGATACAGAAAAAACTCTTGATAAAATTTAACAGCCTTTCATAGCAAAAACGATTTCTTAAAAAGCACAACAAATGGTGGGTATTGGAAGAAACTGCCTTAGCAAATGCCAAACCCACAGCTAACACCACACTCAATTTTAAGAGAGTGAAAGGTTTCCCTCTAAGATAGAAACAAGGCAAGGATGCTCACTCTGGCCACCAATGTTCAACATAGTACTGAAAATCCTACACAGAGCATTATCCAAACTAGACAGGCAGAAGGATATTATCTCTGCCCTCAGATGATACAATCTAATATCTAGAAAACTCTGAAGATTTCACAGAATCAACATGCAAAAATCAGTTATGTTTCTATACACTAACCATGAAAAAATTTGAAAAGAAAAATTAAAAACAATACCAATCACAAGAGTATCAAATAGAATGAAATACTTAGGAAAAAAAAAACTACCCGGGAGCTAAAAGACTTGTACATTAAAAACTACAAAATATTGCTAAAAGAAATCAATGAAGATACAAATAAATGGAAAGACATCCTGTGTTCATGAATTGGAAGACTTAAAATTGTTCAAATGCCCATACTACTCAAAGCTATCTACAGATTCAATGTAATCCTTATCAAAATTCCAATGTTATTTTTCTGCAAAAATAAAAGAAAACCATCTTAAAATTTATATGAAAAAGAGTCAAAGCAATCTTGAAAAAGAAAAACAAATTTGGATGCCCAACACTTGATCATTTCAAAACACACTGCAAAGCAACAGTAATTAAGATGGTGTAAGTATAGGCATGAAGACAGATATATAGACCAGTGGAACAGATACACAGCCCAGAAATGAAGCCTCGAGTCTATGACCAAATGATCTTTGACAAGGGTGCCAAAGCTGCCCAGTGGGGAAAAGACAGCTTCTTCAACAAACGCTGTTTGGAAAACCATGCATCCATATGCAAAAGGATAACTAACTTGTCCCAAGATACAGATGTGGTGAAAAGAAGGGCTATCTGTACCCCAATGTTTATAGCAGCAATGGCCACGGTCGCCAAACTGTGGAAAGAACCAAGATGCCCTTCCACGGACGAATGGATAAGGAAGATGTGGTCCATATACACCAGTATGGTGTATTATGCCTCCATCAGAAAGGATGAATACCCAACTTTTGTAGCTACATGGACAGGACTGGAAGAGATTATGCTGAGTGAAATAAGTCAAGCAGAGAGAGTCAATTATCATATGGTTTCACTTATTTGCGGAGCATAACAAATAACATGGAGGACATGGGGAGATGGAGAGGAGAAGGGAGTTGAGGGAAATTGCGGGGGAGATGAACCATGAGAGACTATGGACTCTGAAAAACAACCTGAGGGTTTTGAAGGGGCGGGAGGTGGGAGGTTGGGGGAGCCAGGTGGTGGGTATTATGGAGGGCACGCATTGCATGGAGCACTGGGTGTGTTGTAAAACTATGGATTCTGTTATGCTGAAAAGAAATGAAATAAAAAAAATTAAGAAAAAAGGATAACTAACTTAGACAACATACCAACATACCAAAATTAACTTAAAGTGAATTACAGACCTAAACACCAGATCTAAAATGGTAAACCTCCTGTAAGAAATATAGGGTGAAATCTTCAGGACATTGCATTTGACAATGATTTCTTGGATATGGCACAGACAATGAAAACAAAATTGACAAATGGGTCCACATTAAACTTAAAAACTTCTGTGCAGCAAAGGAAGAACAACTGGGTGATAGGCAACCTATGGAAGGGGAGAAAATATTTGCAGGCAATATGTATCTTATAAGGGGTAAATATCCAGATTATATAATAGACTCCCAACAACTCAAAACAGCAACAAACAACCTGATTAAAAAATGGGTAAGGGACTTAAAAAGACATTTCTCCAGAGAAGATATGCAAATGATGCACATGAAAAGTTACTCAACATCACTAATCATCAGGGAGATTCAAATCAAAACCTTACACTCATTAGTATGCTCATTACCAAAAACATAAAAACAAAACCAATCAAACAAACAACAGCAAAAAAATAAGTCCTAGATTGGATATGGAGAAATTGGAACCCTGCGCACTGTCTGTAGGACTATAAAATGGTTCAGCTGCTGTGAAAAACAATATGGAGTTTCCCCCAAAATAGTAAAAACATAATTACCATTTGATCCAGCAATTCCAGTTCTTGGTATGTATCCAGAAGGGTTGAAAACAGCATCTCAAAGAGATATTTGCACACCCATGTTCATTGCAGCACTATTCACAACAGTCAAGGGGCAGAAGCAATCTATGTGTCCATCAACAGACGAATAGATAAAGACAATGCGGTATATCCATACAATGGATATTATTGTATATGTATAGTATATCCATACAATGGATATCCATACAATATCCATATAATATCCATACAATGGAATATTATTCAGCTTTAAAAAGGAAGAAAATTCTGTCAACTGTACAGTATGGGCAAATCTTGGGGTCATAAAGTGAAACATGCCAGTCATAAAAACACAAATACTGCACGAGATTCCATTTATTTGATGTATCTAAAGTAGTCAAACTCATGGAAACAGAAAGTAGAATGCGGTTACCAAGGGCTGAGGGGGAGGAGGAAATGTGGAGTTGTTTAGTAAGTAGAAACTTTCAGTCTTACAAGATGAAAAAGTTCTAAACATCTGTTGCACAAAAATGTGCAAATAGTTAACACCATTGCCCTGTGGACTTGAAACCGGTTAAGATGCTAAATTTTATGTCATGTGCATTTACCAATTTAAAAAATATAAAAAAGCAACTGACAAAATGTGTATGTGTGTCTCTGTGTGTATCTAGAAATGTATATATAAAGGTAAGTATGTCATGATGAAGTAGGACTTACCCTAGGAATGACATGTTGGTTTAACATTTGAAAACCAATGTAATTTTCCACATTAACAAAGTAAATGAGAAAAGCTACTTGATCACTCCAACAAATGCAGAGAAATCATTAAAAAATAATTTACCATTAATTTATAACAAAACTTCTAGCACTAGGAACAGAAGGAAACTTACTCAGTCTGACTAAGGGGACCTACAAAAACCGTCAGCTAACATGATACTAATGGTGAAATATTGAATATTCAAAAGGAAAGAATTAAATGACACCTTTAATCCATTCTTCCCTGTTATCTAGGAAAAGCCCCTGGAAAAGACAGAGGATGGGTGATCTGATTCAATTTCTTTATAAGCATGAAATGACAAACCTCTTGGCAAAGAAACTAATGGTCCTTACTAGTAAGAGAATCTTTACCTGTGGAGTACATTTTGAAGGATGGACAGGTTTGCTTATATTAAACAAATCTGGAGCCTATGGATTTATGGAGCATTGCTCCCTGGAAAATGTTACATAACTAGCAAAATATAGAACAGAGATGTATTCATGATTTAAATGGCTCATTTATGTGTAAATGATGCAAACTACTCTCATCATTTAAAAAAGCACCAGAGCATATCTGAGGTCACAATAATGGACTTGAAGAGCTCTGTCAATGGTTCTGAACCTGTTCCTTCCTCATCTGTGTAATTTGACTGTTTTCACATCTCTGATTTGGGTGAGTCTGCTTTGATAATCTGATCCTTGTTTTAATCACACATATGATCACCCTAAAAGGACTAGGCAAAGATGTTTGATTCATCATTGAGCTAGAGGCTCTAGCTAGTGCAATAAGGCAAGAAAAACAACAAATAGAAGGCATAAATATAAGAAAAGAGGAGATAAAACTGTCTTTGTTCAAAGATGTACTTTAAAAAGCCATAAGAAATCTATAAAACAAACTATTAAAATAGTAAATTTAGCAAAGTCATAGCATAAAAAGTTAATAATCATATTCCTGTATCTTAGAAATTATCATTTGGAAAACCACTTTTAATTCCATTTTGAATATCATTAATGCTGTTATAAATAAACTGGATGAAACAATGTACTGTATCTTTCAACTAAAGGCTAGAAGCATTGCCATGAAAAGTTAAAGGAGACCTCAATAAATGGAGAAGTACCATATTCATGAACTGAATGAAACCTCTATGTCATTAATATGTCACTTCTCTCCACATTTATCTAAAAATCCTAGCAGACTTTTGTAGAACTTGAAGTGGTTAGAAAATTTATATGAAATTGCAAAAGAGGTAAGTCTAGCCAAAATAATCTTGAGAAATTAAGAACAAAGTTCGTATGAAGATGAATAAACACATCAATGAACTAAGTCTATAATCCAGGTATCATCATTCCAAATAATCGGCTGTGCAAAAGAGAATAGTGCTTAAGTACAAATGTAGACATGATTTCTTTTTTTTTTTTAAATAAATACTTAAACACACCTCGGGTCCCACAAGCACCTGGACTCTAGGGTCTGTGCCAGGGAACTGCTGGCCTGTGGACCCACGAAGACCTCGTGATTCCCCTCCCCCCCATAATCAGTACATGGAATCTGGTGCCAATGGTAGATCACAATGAGCCCCCTTTGGAACCTTCCCCAAGCCTCTACACATGATCTGGCAGGGACAAGGACACTGGAATTTCTCGAAGATCAATGGTCCATAACAGTTAAAAGGATTCTACAGGATTCCCTTGGTCCCCGCGTCTGGAGGAGGAATGTCTAGATGACTTTCTTCAGCTCGTCATACAGGACCAGCACAAATGCGCTCCCCATGCCCCTCAGGACATTGGTCCACACGCCCTTGAATTTTGACAAAAGTTGAATTTTGGCAAAAACATCAAAGAGATTCAGTAGAGAAAGGATAGTGTTTTCCATAAATGGTGCTGGAAAAAACTACATATTCATATGGAGAAAAAAATGAATTCAATTTCACAGCACATAAAACTAAAATTCAGAAATGGGTCATAGATATAAAAACTTTAAAACTGCTAGAAGTAAACAAGAGTATACTTTTGACCTGGGGTAGGCAATTTGTAACAACACCAAAAACAAATAGCCATAAAGGAAAAAACTTAATACATTAGATTTCATCCAAAAAAATAATAAGCTGCATCTCATCAAGATTTAAAGTTTCTGTTCTTCGAAAGAGACTATTAGGAAAATCAGAGGCAAACCCCAGGTTGGGAGAAAGTATTATACATATATTTGAGACATATTTCATATCTAGAAAATATAAAGAACTACAGATCAACTTATCGGAGACCTGGAGAAACACTTCATAAAATAAGATATAAAAATGGCCAATAAACATATGAAAAGATGCTCCAGATCGTGAGCCCTCAGAGAGATGAAAACAGTTGAATATGTTTGCCTCTAGAGAGCCAAAATAGAGAAGGGGGATGGGAAAGAAGGCTGGTGACCTCTGTTTTCCATCATGAACTTTTTTGTGCTGACTTCCCAAACCTAGGGGGTAGGGTATGTGTGTTAAAGAAAGAATTAAGTTTTAAAAATGAGCATGCCCTGGAAAATGTTACACCTGGGGTATCTAGGTGGCTCAGTCCATTAAGTGTCTGACGCCATGATCTCGGGGTTCTGGGATTGAGCCTTGTGTCCAGTTCCCCACTCATGGGGTATCTACTTGTCCCTTTGCCCCTCACCCACTCATGCACTCACACTCTCTCTCATATAAATAAGTAAATAATGAGCATGTCCTATGAAGCCAATGTGTCCATCTGGTCCTGGTAGAAAACGGTTTATCTGAAATGTTCAAATGAAGAGCCCTTTATGAGGCAACTCCTTAGGGAGAAACAGGCATGGTGAAGAAGACAGCAGATGGTAAGGGACCCAGAGACCTTGCAATGGTTGGAACCGTAACCTTGCTCAGGGCTCACTGGGCAAGGAGAGGACATGGAGCCCAGGCAAACCTGAAACAGGGGAGGGAAGGACAGATGGAAGGACAGACCAGCTGCCAGACATGAAGCACTAAAAAAAGAGAGAGGTCAGGAAATAGTACCCAGAGCCCTCCTGCCTGCCCTCTAGTCATCTACCAGCACCTCCACTGACCAAACCCAATGGGAAAGCAGTGGACAGTGTGGTCTCCAGGGAACAGTACCCCAGACCAGAGCAGTCTAGTAAGGATGGAGAATGGAGGGGCAGGACAAATGGAGAACAGCCACTAAACCCAGCAACCCCACCTTTTTGACACCTCCTTGAGAAAATTACACACTTGGGGTGAGATGTGCACAGAAAGACCTGTGCCAAGATCTTCCCTTTAGTAGTGCCTGTATCAGTGAGACATTATGTCCCCTCGGCAAAGAACCACACGGCCATTAAGAGGAAAGAGACAGATTATGTATTTCAGCATAACTGGGTGTGGAAAACACATACATAATACACAGTAAATTTTGAGACCACATAAAACAATACCATGTGCTGTTCATGGGTATATATGAGAGATAAAAAGTATGAATCCTGAGCTGCCTGTGTGTACATTATATATGTGATGTGGAACGGGGACTGGGGAGCACAAACAACAATTTGTAATAAACTACAATTCAAGAACTCTACTGTGCGCCAAGTACTCTTTTAAGCACTTTAGATGTATTTGTTGTTGTTGTTTTTTAAGATTTATTTATTTATTTGGGGGGAGGTCAGAGGAGAGGGAGAGAGAAGCCCAAGCAGACCCCCTACTGAGTCCAGAGCCTGATGCAGGGCTGGAAAGCCCACCACCCTGAGATCATGACCTGAGCTGAAATCAAGAGTTGGCTGCTTACCTGACTGAACCACCCAGGCGCCCTGGTGTATTGTGTTTTTGCTTTTTTTTTTTTTTTTTAAGATTTTATTTTTAAGTAATCTCTACATCCAACACAGAGCTCGAACTCACAACCCCAAGATCAAGAGTAGCACGCTCCACTGACTGAACAAGCCAGGTGCACCTAGATATATTGTTTCATTAAGCCTTTTCAAGGAGCCTGTCAGTTAGTGGCCAACACACTCTTTCATTTTTAGAAGACAGAAAGGAAGCACAGAAAAGCAAATAACCTTCTCGAGATTCTTCACTTTCATCCATCCTCTCCTTTATCTAGAAAATACATCCGGAGTTCCATTCTGTGCCAGGAACTGTTCTAGGCATTCCGGTAACAGTAGGGAGAAAACCATGCCCTCCAGCTCACCCTGTAGGGAGACAACAGAAAGACAACAGAGAGAAATTATAAAGACAACAGAGAGAAATTATAAAGTCTGGACACTAAAAAATTCAAAATCTGTTAGAGGAAATTAAGAGTCACAAAGGGAAGACAGTAAGTGCCAGACAGGTGGCAATTCTAAATAGGGAAGTCATGGAAGGCTTTGCTAGGAGGCGACATTTGAAGAGAAGCATGAAGAAGGTGAAGACATAAGACATGTGGATTTCTGGGGCAAGGACAATCCGGACAGGGACATAGCTAGTGTTCAGATCTGAGGCGCCCACGGGCCAGCAAGTTCACAGAACAGTCAAGAGACTAGTCCCTCCTCTCTCGCACACATGTTTGTCTACTGAGGTCCCAAGTGTCTGTAGCAGTGCCTGGCACAGAAGTAGACACTCAAAGAATATTTGATGAATGAATGAATGAAC
This sequence comes from Mellivora capensis, assembly GCA_004024625.1. NCBI lineage: Eukaryota > Metazoa > Chordata > Mammalia > Carnivora > Mustelidae > Mellivora > Mellivora capensis. Next base: position 500 of record PISX010005525.1, on the reverse strand, counting down.
AGAGGATTAACTAGTTGAGAGCCAGAGTAATCAGAGAGAGGTCAGAGAGGCAACAGTAGCTGATCAGGTGGAAACTTGCTGCCCTTGGGAAGACCAGCTTTGACTCTGAATGGGGTGGGAGGTCCCTGGCCAGACTCAGACATTACCCAAGACTTCAGTTTAAAAAGATCGCTCAGGTTGATATCCAGGATCTATAAAGAACTCAAACTCAACACACAGAAAACAGATAATCATATCAAAAAATGGGCAGAAGATATGAACAGACACTTCTCCAATGAAGACATACAAATGACTATCAGACACATGAAAAAATGTTCATCATCACTAGCCATCAGGGAGATTCAAATTAAAACCACATTGAGATATCACCTCACACCAGTTAGAATGGCCAAAATTAGCAAGACAGGAAACAACGTGTGTTGGAGAGGATGTGGAGAAAGGGGAACCCTCTTACACTGTTGGTGGGAATGCAAGTTGGTGCAGCCACTCTGGAGAACAGT
>PISX010005524.1:63454-107043 GCA_004024625.1 Mellivora capensis | reverse complement strand
TCAACGGAAAAGCTTTCAGTTTTTCTCCATTGAGAATGATATTTGCGGTGGGTTTTTCATAGATGGCTTTGATAATATTGAGGTATGTGCCCTCTATCCCAACACTTTGAAGAGTTTTGATCAGGAAGGGATGCTGTACTTTGTCAAATGCTTTTTCAGCATCTATTGAGAGTATCATGTGGTTCTTGTTCTTTCTTTTTAAATAAATAAATCTTAAAAAAATAAATAAAAAGAGGGAGCACCTGGGTGACACACTTGGTTGAGTGTCTGACTCTTGGTTTCAGCTCAGGTCGTGATCTCAGGGTCCTGAGAGCAAGCCCCACATCAGGCTCTGTGCTTAGCATGGAGTCTATTTGAGAGTCTCTCTCCCACTCTCTCTGTCCTTCCCACTTGTGCGCTCTCTCTCTCTCTCTCTCAAGTAAATAAATAAATCTTAAAAAAAAAAAAAAGAGGGGCGCCTGGGTGGCTCAGTGGGTTAAAGCCTCTGCTTTCGGCTCAGGTCATGATCCCGGGGTTCTGGGATCAAGCCCCGCATTGGGCTCTCTGCTCGGCGGACAGCCTGCTTCCTCCTCTCTCTGCCTGCCTCTCTGCCTATTTGTGATCTCTTTCTGGCAAATAAGTAAATAAAATATTTTTTTAAAAAAGAGGTAAAAGGATGAACCAACTATGGTGTGTTCATGCAGCAGAACAATACTCCACAATAAGAATGAACAAGCCACTGATCAGATCAAAGCATTATGATGACAGAAAATCCATTCATTCACACAGTGGAACACTGCTTGGTTCCATTTACAGGAAGTTCTAGAACAGGCCAAACTAATCTTGGGGGCAGAAATCAGGATGATAGTTCTTTCAGGAGTGTAGCAAGCAGAATGACTAGGAAGGGGCACAATGACGCTTTCTGGGGTTACTGAAATGTCTTGAGAAGAACTTTTACATTATAGATTTGTCAAAACTCATGAACTCCAACCTTAATATCTGTGCATTTCACTGTTTTTAAAGCTCCATTTTAGAAAATTTTTTTTCAGTGTTCCAAGATTCACTGTTTATGCACCACACCCAGTGCTCCATGCAATACGTGCCTCCTTAATACCCACCACCAGGCTCACCCATACCCCCACCCCCTCCTTCCAAAACCCTCAGTTTGTTTCTCAGAGCCCACAGTCTCTCATGGTTTGTCCCCCGCTCCAATATCCCCCAATTCACTTCTCTGCTCCAACTCCCAATGTCCTCTGTATTATTCCTTATGTTCCACGAGTAAGTGAAACCATATGATAATTGACTCTCTCTGCTTGACTTATTTTACTCAGCATAATCTCCTCCAGTCCCATCCATGTTGATACAAAAGTTGGGTATTCATCCTTTCTGATGGAGGCATAATATTCCATTGTATATATGGACCATGTCTTCTTTTCTTCTTTATCAATTCATCTGTTGAAGGGCATCTTGGTTCTTTCCACAGTTTGGCAGTTGTGGCCATTGTTGAAAATCCTGGATTTTATTTGTAGCAATTGGTAAGACAATTTTAAAATGGAAATGCAGAGAATCAAGAAAAGCCCAACAATCATGAAAGAGTAAGATAGTAAGGACTTACTCCGCCAACTTTCAAGACTGCCTGTAAAGCTATGGAAATCAAGACACTGTGGTATTGGTCATGAAAGGTACATACATCAGTGGAACGTAAGAGTCCGGGAAAATCCATGCTTACATAACCAACTGATTTTTTTTTTTTTTTTTTTGGTCAAAGAACCTAACCAATTCAATAGGGGAAAGGATAGTTGGTTCAGTAGGTTATACTGGAACAAAGAGCTCTCTACAAGGGGAGCAATGAACTTCACCTTATGCCTCATACCATACACAAAAGTGAAGTCAACAGAAAAGCTTATAACAAAAAAGCTGTCACAAGAAACCACAGGAGAATAGCTTTGCAACCTTGAAAAACACAGATTTCATAAACAGGAATGAGACTGCACTAATCATAAGGGGGAAATTTTCTATACAAGACTGTCAAAACTTAAAAAAGAAATTTCTAAAAAGACATCATTAAGAAAAAGGGTAAATCAGACTCACACTAGGTGAAAATATTCACAAAACACAATATAATCTTTTGGATCCAAACTATATCAGGAACTCCTCAAACCCCCATCATAAAAAGCCAACCCCATTTCTAAAATGAGTAAAAAGACTTGAACAGGCAGTTCACAAAAGAATAGGTGTGACGGGCGGGTAAACACATGGAGAAAGGGCTCAACAGATCAGTCCACAGGGAAATGCAAATTAAAACCAACACAAGATACAATTACATCACACACTGTAACTGATCTGCCTATAACTAAGCTGACATTTGAAAGACTCACAACACCAGGGGCACCTGGGTGGCTCAGTCAGTTAAGCGTCAACTCCTGATCTGGGCTCAGGTCATGATCTCAGGGTCATGGGATCAAGCCCCGCTTCAGGCTCCACACTCAGCAGAGAGTCTGCTGGAGATTCTCTCTCTCCCTCTGCCTCTGCCCTTACCCCCTCCCCCAAAATAAAAATCTTTTTAAAAAAGGGAAAAAAAGAAAGGCAACACCAAATGCTAGTAAAGATATGGAACAATGGAAACTCTCACACATTAATATCAGGAGTGCAAAAATGGTAATGGCCACTTTCGAAATCTGTCTGGCAGTTTCCCATAAAGTTAAACAGTCACCTATCCTATGATCCAGAAATTCCACTTCTATGTATTTACCCAAAAGAAATTGGCACATGTGTACTTCTGAGACTTGTACAAGAATATTCTTATCCTATTTTCTCCGTGGTGACAGTGGTGGTTTCATCTGGCCCCCATCCCCCTTCCTTGGGCACTTAGAAATGATCAACACAGAGGAGAAGAGGAGAATAGCCCCAAACGTGATCCATAGTAGCCCCAAACTGGAAATGACCCCAATGTCCTTCAACAAGTGAATGGATAAGCAATTAAGTTCTAATCATACAACAGAATGTTACTCAGCAAAAAAAAAAAAAGAGGAATGAATTATGGACACAGACAGTAACACAAATGAGCCTCAAAGACATTCTGCCATAAAGAAGCCAGATACGAAAGAATAAAGCCTGCACGTTCGATTTATATGGAGTTCTAGAAATTAGGCAAAATTAACCTCTGTTGAAAGAAATCAAAGCAGTGTTATCCTGAGGGCCAGGGGCAGGAGGAGCTGGAAAGAGCAGGAGGAACATCTTTGGGGTGATGGAAAGGTTCTGTGTCTTGACAGAAATGTGGGTTATGTGGCTTTATGTGTTTGCGGAAACTCATTAAACTCCACTCCTAAGATTTGTGCATTTCATCGTATATTAATTATATGGCAATTAAAAAGATAAGGAGCTAACACTTTCCTAAAGGAGGAGAGGAAATGGAAAAAAAGGCCCAGAGAGGAGCCTGAGAAAAGATGGGGGTGCAGTTAGGCGGTGATTAATAACAGGTGGGCATCGAGGAAAGGCACCAAATCACAGTGAATTATTTGTTTTCTATAAAAATTTGTTTTGCTAATGATTCATTTTTCAGCATTATTTATGATGGCTTGAAGTAATTCCTCCTTCTTTTCAAGCGTGCTCCCATGGAGAAATATGCTAATTTTGCAGTAAGTTTATAACGCTCTTCCTACGTGGGTACAACTGGCTGGTCATCGGTCACTCCATAAGGCCCTGATCGGTCTTGCCCGCCTCCCAGGTAGGCGCAGTCACCCCGCTGAGGCGCAGGGAGCTGACAACCGATAGAACACCGCAACGCCGAGCTGGCGGGTGTAATAGGGAGCAACACCCACAACCATAGCGTAGAATCATCCTCCGACTGGCCCTGAGCCCTCAGGGGCTTCACCTCAAAACCTGTTCCTTTTGTACACTTTGGGCTCTAGTTTTCCTGAAACCATTTTCAGAGGCACATGATGAAGCTTAACAAATTACTTGGTAGACAGGAAACTTAAACTAACCATAGAACACGCTTGCAAAAAATAACCAAGATGTTAGTCCGAAGGCAGGGAGTAAACCATTTTTCTCAGCGGTGAGAGCAGCCACTTCACCTTTCTCCCATCCCCCATCCTTGGGGGCTTGAAAGTTATCAAAGAAGGATCACAAAAGGAGCCTTTGCCCAAGCAGTCAAGCCAATGATGAGATAAAACTTACCCTAGAGAGGCCCATATCTGCAGCGGGAGAGAGAGTGACTGGTCTCTAAGATGTTCCACTCGTGCGGCCGAAATCCCCACCCCTTCACCCTGATCTCTTACTCCGAAAAAAGCTGTGGATTGGATGCCAGCGGAGATTAGAAGTGCCTGGGTCTGGAGTAACCCACAGGAGCATTAAGGGACTTAGGGAGAGAATTAAATGAGCATTAAAGCCTAGATATTCTCACACCAACTGCAGAAGGTTGGCCCCGAGAGTTTACCTTCAAACGCTCCCACTTGTTAGAAGCTGAGGCAAGTTAAGCAGAGCAGGTGAGCCAGTCCTGAATCCTTCCCATCCCCACACAGCCCAAGGCTGAAGACACCTCAGCATCCAAGCATCCAACCCAGGGCAAGGAGTGGGCAGCAGCATCACCTAGGAGCTTGAGAGAAATACTGACTCTTGAGTCCTACCCTGGACTTACGGATATAGAGTCTGCCTCTCTCCGGTACTGCCATGTGACTCATCTGCACACTGAAATTTGAGAAATACTAAGGGGAACTTTTTTTTAACAAACTCATATATAGCATTTATTATGTCCCAGCCACCATTCCACATGTTTTGCAAATATTAACAGATCTAATCCTCATAGCAACATTCTGACTGAGGGTACTGCTGTCATCTCTATTTCAGTGAACAGATTTATGGGGCTGAGAGAAGTTAAGTGACTTGCCCAAGGTCACCCAGGTAGTAAGTGGCAGAGCTGGAATTTAAACCCTAGAAGCCCGTCTGCAGTGTCCACACTCCTAACCACTCCATTATGTGGTGAAAAATACCACATAATGGGAGAAATAAAGGGCATTTTTACATTTTTTGGGATCAATTATATGTCCAGCCAGATAATTCTGCTGTGATTTAATAATGGACTTTAATGACACACTGGTTTTTCCACCCTTGAGGCTGCCAGATCGGGGCACGCCTATTTTAGGGGTTCTCCCAAAAAGAACCTAAACATATTGCTCCCACATTCTGTAAAATGGCCCTGCTTGCCTGGTTTTCCCATCGACGGTTGGAGAACTTGGACACCTATTCAACTGGCCTTACTATTCTTGAATCACCATCTTTACAAACCTGGAGAAATTCTTTTAATTAATAACATAATGACAAGAAATGGCTGAATCCACAATACGGAAAGGATTCAAAGAGTTTTGTCTACGATTCAGGTAAACAAATGTGCATCAACCAACTACAAACTAAGAGCCGTCACTCTGTACATTTTCTGGTATTAATTAAATTCCTCCCCCAGCAAAGCACTAGTAGAATCCTCAGGCAGGCGTAGCTCAGGGAAATGATCCTGAAACAAAGTCAAGATCGTCCATATCTCATCAGAGGCCATGATAGACCAATTACTTCTTGGAAGAAGCTCTTTCTGTTCATCCAGTATTGGAATTTGTTGAACTTTTTAGTGTAAGACCTCCGAGATGGACCCAGCGTGTTCCTGGGTTTGAATTTTCTGTCTGTGGCCCTCCACTGTGGTGTATGGTAAGTGCAGACCATAAGAGACCACGCTGACTCTTGGCACCATGAACACAACTCTGGGGTTGTGCACTACGTGAAAAACTCTCCCTTCCATGGGAAAGCCGTTCATGCCAGACTCCCCTTCTATGTCACCAGTGTCCCCTGGGTACTGCTGTTAGCACTGCACGTTCCATACGTTTGGGCAAGAGGCTCAGATGGTATTTCTGATGGATGAGATTATTCCCTCGAGAAACTATTTGTTCTTGAACAAAAAGTTGGGACCAAAACCTGTGGCCTTACTCCTCACCCTTTCATCATCAGATTGGTATTTCTATCGATGGCTCCTAAAATTCTCTGAAACCTGCTTTCGGAGAGGCGGGCCAATGTAAGGCAGTGATGGGAAAATGCAGTCTGCCTCTTAGAAGGACTTGGAGCACTTTTAGAAAATATCATGGTCTAGGTAGTCCTCACCCCTAAGATGCTGATTTAACTGGCTGGGGGTAAATGAAGGCTGAACTTTGAATTTCCTTAACACCCACGGTCACCGTAAGCATTAAATGTGCTGCCCATGGTGAGATGCCAGACACAGCGATCAGCACCGCTATTTACTTGACAAATGCCAACTGTCCTCTGCCACCCGTGCCCTCCCAGTTTCTGCTGAGGCAAAGGGAATGCCGAAAATATGGTTCTACTTGGGGGCTGCCAGGGCGGCAGAGATTATTGAAGAAACTCGTTAGAGGAGAAATGATAGCACACGGAGGAGTGGCCAGCCACGGATGGGAGACCGCAACACAGATTTTGTTTTAATGCAGGGCAAGAGGTCACGAGAGTGAAGAAAGAGTCAGATTCAGTAAAATCTGATCACCTAGCAATTTCAAAAAGGGTTATTGCCCACACTGGAGCTGCTGCTGCACGGAGAACGTTTTACTCAGAAAAAAACAAAACAAAACAAAAAAAACTGAGGGTAGAGGAGGTAAACAATGGGCTCCATTTAGCTGTTAATCTCTATTTAAATCAGAAGGTCACGTCTGAGGTTTGGGGCAAGAAAGAGGAACTAAACCAAGTTTGAGAATCGTCTTGGGAAGGAACGAACCACGGTTCCTCTCAGGTCTTAGCCAACGTTCTGTCTTCTCTCTACATCTCTTAAGGAAGAAGAGAACAAAACAAAAAGTTCAGGAACTAACCAGTGACAAGCAAGTTCAAACACTTCCAACAGTACACATCTTAAGTGGATATTCATTCGTTCAACACATATTCACTGAGCATCTACTATGTGCCGATCCCTGTGCTAAGGATACTCTGATTTCACAAGTTACACACTGGAGCTAAGGGACATCTAAGAGTACATCACAGATGGACCGTGGCGCTCGATCTGAGGTCTGGTCCGACATACATTCAGTGATCAGAAGACTTCTGGCAGCTCATGCATAACTCTGCCATAGCCAAATTACACTGCATTATAATTATTTACTTGTTTGTCTTCTCCACTCGACCATGAGATCCTCAAAAACAGGGGTTACTCATGATTCATACTGGTATTCATAGGACCTGGCATAATGCTCAATGAGGAAGAGGGAGGGAGGGAAGGAAGGGAGGGAGAAGAATATCAGTGAAGTCTTCCTAAGAGAGGTGAGAAACTGAGCTGGATATGAGATTGCAATCAACATGGGAGTGGTGAATGCTTGTGTCCCCTTGCTGAGGAATCAGTTCAAGGAAAGGAGTGTGGGGTTGTGTGGGGTATGGGGTTGTGTGTGCTGCGACACGGCATGGTGGGAAGTTTTCAGGCTGAGCAGAGGAGCTAAGAGCGTAAGGTCTGAGGATGTCTTACAAGGCAGACAAGCAGTCAGCCACGGGATGGGGGTCTCCTAACACCTACTATGAGGCAGAAGGTCTGCTGAGCAGAGTGAATGATACCAGAACAGGTCCTACTGTCGTGGAGCCCGCAGCCCTACAGATTATACCTGTTCTGAGAGACAAAAAGGAATCAGTTAGGGTCCTCACCCAGGAAAGTGATGAAATTAAGGAACATCTGAGGGCGTTTATCTTGCTCAGTACAAAGGGGGATTTGGAATGCGGGAGAGGAGGAAGGAGGGGAGTGAGGGAGAAAGAGGGCAAGTAGAAGGTAAGAAAATGATGAGAACCACAAACTGGACCAGCTGTGTGAGGGCAGTCATGCTCTGTAGTGCTCCGTCCTGTGTCTGTCTGCTTCACCACTGTAACCACAGCATGCTCCAGAGCTTGAGAGGCACTCAAGAAATACTGAGGGGCTAGATGGGATGGAATGGGGTGGGGTAGATGGATGGGATGGATGGGATGGGATGGGATGGGGTGGGGTAGATGGATGGGATGGGATGGGATGGGATGGGGTGGGGTGGATGGATGGGATGGGATGGGATGGGATGGGGTGGGGTAGATGGGATGGGATGGGATGGGATGGGGTAGATGGGATGGGATAGGTGGCTGGGATGGGATGGAGTAGGGTGGTACAGGGTGGGTAATGGTAGAATTTTACTGAATTGAAGTGAAACAAGGCAGGGCACTGGAGGACACCTGAACAGAGCACCATGGTCCCCAGTGTCCAGTCCTTCCTGGTTCTGCCACTAATGAGCCAAATGACCAAGCACTTTCAGGGGCTTCTCTGTTCTTTGTTTCCTTATGTATTGAAAAGGGGAGGATTACAATTTGTACACTAATTTTCCATAGAATCTGAATAATTTCAATGGTCAAATTGAGGGCTTCATGGTCACCCAATTTTCGATGATGCACGTCTCTCGACCGCAGGACATCTGCATCCTGAATATCCCTTTGTGAACTGGAAAGTTCACCAAGGAAGAGGAAGGTAGCGTAGACTGTAGTTCCCAAACTAATTTGGCTACAGAACCCCAAACCTCACTTTTTTTTTCATCTTCAATCATATAGAAACTCTCCAGCACTAATAGTCTGTGACGTCACCCAAGTTCACGGCGACAAAGATGGTCATGAGGATTCGGGCAAGAATGACAAGGGTTTAGCTGGTGCAGAGAGTCTGGGTGAGAGAAGAGGAGGACCCTCATTGAGAGAAGGGACAAAGGGTGTCGCAGGGAGAGTTGAAGGTCCAATAAAGAAGTCTGTGATTGCTATGCAAGATGGGACACAGAATCTTACTCAAGAAAAGCAAGCCCTCCTCTGTGTGAGACATTGATATTCTAGTGTGGTTTTTAATTTCCCATCCCTGGGATTAGGTATGTCAGGGAGGAATCCTCTGGCCGCCTTCTCTCAATACATCCCGAAGCTTTTATTTTGTTACCAATTTCCCTACATTGTGTGCTTTCTTTGAGAATCATAACCGTGTGAATATTTGACAACTGAATGGTACAAACGTCTTGAAACACACAGTTTTCCCCAGAGCTGCATTTCATACTATAATCTGAGGTGATCTCGGTTGCCAGAAACACTCACGCTGTTAATGGATTTGGAGGGAAGATGCTGGTAATGAGATTTTCAAATGTGAATTGTTTTGCTTTCAAATGCAGGGTGAAACCCAACAAAATATTACCTTAGACACACTGGTGTAGTAAGTCCAGCTGATAAAATGAATGTTCCGTGTGTGTTTCCTGTGGGCCTTTTTCTGTTTCAAACAAAAGCTAGAAGGGAATTGGTCTTGTTTCTGGTGGGATGGGCTCTTGAGCCCAAGACAAGTAACTCCTCTGTATTCTGGGGCACACGCTTGGCCTCTTCACGTCTGTAATGTTGAGAAGTTGATTGATTTCATTCATTCATTCAAAAAATATTTATCAAGAGCCTACTATGGGCCAGGCTCTGTTTTGTGCACTGAATAGTACAGCAATGAACAAAATAGCGAGGTCTCTGTCATCACAGGACCTACAACCTGGTGGGACATGTATACACAGTAAACAAATAAACACAAATATTTAAATGTCGGGTGGAAATAACAGCTTTGGAGAAAAATAAGACAAGGTAATGGTTAGAGAGTGAACGTATGGGTTCTATTTTAATTAGGGCATCAGGGTGGGCCTCTCTGAGGAGGTGACCTTTGAGATGAGAGTGTGAGGAAGAAAAGAAACTGGAAGCCAGTGACTGAACTCTTGAATGATAGGCCCAGACTTGGAGTCTAGCTTTATCTGATTCTAGGTCAGATGCCACTTCCATAGCATCACCCACCCTCATGAGGAACCAGACAGAATTATCGGGGCAAGGCTGGAAGCCAGAGATGATGCCAGCTCTAGAGAAGAGAGCTGCCAGGTCTGAAGGAGGGGATGCCATAATATGAAAGAAAGAAGCTCAGGCAGGGCCAGGCATTTGTACTGGACCCCATCAGCCTGGCCTACCTGCCCCCCACACCTCAGGCTCCACAGCTGGGCTCCCCCCTTCCCTGCACCAGGGCCAGCCAGCCCCTCCGCCTGTCTCCAGCTCCATGAATGGCACCCAACACCTGCCCAGTTACTCAAGCATGACTTGCCACGTCCCCCTCAGTTCCCCATTCTTCATTTGTGATACCCTCAGGACCTCCTTGAGAGCCCATGTGGGTGCGGACAGCTTGACCCGCAAGGAAGTCTCCCCCCGGGGATGACAGCCTTCCTTGCTAAGCAGCAATTCCATTCTCTGGGAGCCAGGGTAGAGGAACGGATTGCCAATGAGCACAGAATCTCATGCGTGGGGAGACGTCTTCTCGTATCCACACATACACCATCTTTCCCATGCCAAGATGCAACAGAGCCCCTTCCAGAAGGACAATGCCTAGATCAGCTCTCCAAGTGTGTATGATAACTCACCAGTTGGAGTGGGTCCCCACAGGAGAGAGGCTGAGTACTTTGAAATTATGTGAGTTTCATCGCCCTCCCTTCTGAGCAGCCAGAGACAGGAGTAGGAGAATTCACCACTCTCTCCCCACAACTTTAAGCATAGATGGAAGAATATAAATGTTCAAATGTAAGATGGATGAGAATGATTGACCTTGATTCTCCAAACTAAGAGTCTATAATGAAGGCTTGTGATGTGCTGGACCCCATCATCTCAGCTCCCCCGTTCAGCACAGTGGTGGTGGGCGGTTCCCTACAGGGACTAGCATCCCACATCGGGTGGCCACCCCGCCCCCCTGGAAGGCCACTTAGCTGCCCTACAGGCAATGAGAACTGAATGGGAGTCAGTGCCCCAGGGACACATGCCAACCACTGGGAGACAGGTTGATAACTAAATTCTCCGCCTCCCCATCCTCTGTGGGATAATCTTCTCTCTCTGAAGAGAGAGCGAGGGAGAAAATCTAAAGCAGGCTCCATACCCAGTCTGAGCCCAGGGTGGGGCTCAATCTCACGACTCTTCTGAGCAGAAATCACGAGTTGGCTGCTTGGCCAAATGACACCCCCCCCCTCAGGTGCCTGAATAATTCTAAAGTGCGTTCTACAGGGCCCTTTATAAGGTCCCCAGTGGGACAGGCCCCAACCCCCTCATCAGTACCCTGCTCATTAATGCACCCATCACCGGCTTTCCTCCCACTCCATCTGGCTTTCTCTGCTCCCTCACCATGCTCCCTAGAATCGCCTCCCACATAAACAACCTGCACCCGGGTTCTCATCTCCACCTTTGATTTGGGGGAACCTGAATGAAGGGTCCCATGGAGGCTCTACTTGGGGGGCCTATTCGACCCCCTAGTGGTCAGAGTTTGCTTTGGTTTTTCTGATAGTTGGCCCAACTTCTACAAACTCCCAACCATGCAGTGGTCCCCAAACAACGCCCCTGAAGACCAGTCCTCCACATCAGAACGTTGGCCATCATTTCTGACATGTTTTTTCTCAGATGGAAAAAACTGGAAGGACTTACCACTTGATACAAATGGCACGGGGAATTCTTCCCTCAGCCCCCAAATCTGGGTGGGTAGAGGTCATATCAAAACATTTATTGAACCATTCAGAGAGCATTGAAATTATATCACAATCTCTTTTAAAGGGGCAGGCAGAATGGAACCCAGAAGGGCGCCGCTTGCAAAGGCGGCCATTTGAGACCTGCCAGCTACCGATTCCAGAAATACTCCTCCACCCTGCTGCCGAGCTGCTAGGCCAACCCCGGGTTCACCGAGGCAACGGGATGCAGAGACCCGCTAGACGAAGCCCTCCTCTGGAGAGAAAGGAAACCTAGCCGAAGAACCCTTTCATTCTGCTTTCTGCAAGACTCTGCCTTTCATCTAGCTGAGTGGTGAGTCCGAAGAAACAGAAGTGGCTCTTTTGAAGTGTCACGTCTGAAACAGGCGCTGGGTGTTAACGGACCAAATGCCTCTTGGAAAGGAGTTGAAAACGCAGCCAGAGGGAACAGCGAAGTGCTTTGCCTTTTGGGTGGGCCGGGTGCCGAGCACGCGGGAGCCCATGGTAAGGAGAGGTCTGCAGAGGAAGGGGCTCGGTGTGGCCGACAGTGTGGGTGCCACCCCAAAGCCCCGCAGGCCACCCTAGAGGTCACTTGCAGACCGACATCCCCATACACACCAACATCTTCCTCCCTCTCCGCCGGAGGCTTTCTGCTGGCTTCAGGGGCATGCTGGGCCCATGTGGCAGGCCACAGGGCAGAGAAGTCCCAGCCTCCAGAAAGACCCTCCATCAGTGGGGCACAGGAGTCGGTGTGTAAATGCCTCGGCTTCCCCGCCCCTTGCTGGACAATCCAGGGCGTGTCCCACATACTCTGTGGGATCCCCACCGAGAAAAGCGCCAGCAGCCCCCAGGAGAAGGCTCTTGCTAACGCCCTATTTGCTGTGCCCTTCTCTCTCTCTCTCGCCTCTTCCTCCCCTCACACGGCTTCCCAGAGATCATATTCCAGATGAACCTCCTGTACCCAGTCCTGGTCTTTGGATCTGCTTTTTGGAAGAACCAAGCTAAGACGGTGGAGAAACCGGCCCCTATGTGAGGAGGCTGCCGGCAGCCTGAGGTGTTCACATGTTCCTGTTTCTGGCAGGTGTCAGGATGGGAGAACAGCCAATTCCAGGGATGTGGGGCAGAGATAATAAGACTCTAGGGGAAAAGTTCAGTGGCCCCTGGGGAAGGGGCCTTGCCAATGTCACCCCAGCGATTAGTCTGGTTGCACAAAAGCTTCCCAAGAGAAAAATACATTTGAGAACCCTGTGTTACTCTCATATGGACGCCTTCACACAGTTCGGCTGAATGGCTTCAGCAAGAGAAATTCACATTCTCAGAGTCCTAGAGACCTGCAGTCAAAGTGGTAGGAGAGCTGATTTCTTCTGAGACCTCTCTCTGTATCTTCACATGGTTTTTCCTCTTTACGTGTCTCTGTCCTAATCCCCTCTTCTTATAAGGACTCCAGTCACACTGAGCAAGGCCCACCCATATGACCTTGTTTCACCTCCATTGCCTCTTCACTGGCCCTACCTCAAACACAGCACCCTCTGAGGTCCTAGGGGTTAAGACTTCAACATAGGAACTGTGTATGGGAGGGGACACAATTCAACCCATACAGACCCCAAGACATGCCCACCTCCAGGCTGAGCAAAGAAGGACTTTAACTCCGCCATTTGCCGGATTCCTGGATGTGGCAGCTCTTGGTTAGGGAGCAGAGCGACGGAAGATAATGAGGCCTGAAATGAGCCTGTCAGAAATGAGGGGGAGGCAGGAGAGGAGGGCGTGAAGCCTAAGCCACAGCAACTATTTGACCCACCCGTGAGTCTGCTCCTATTTCTATGGAAATGAGCTCATTATGGTTACATCTTTTCCAGCTCCTGGTTGATTCATGAAGTGGTTTCAAATGTTGATAATCACTTCATGAATCACTGACAAACACGAAAGCCAACTATCTAGCACTCATGCTGCCGCCTTTCCTGATGAGCATTCCCGCCATGATTTGGGGTGTCCCCCTCTCAGCAAACAGGTGTGCCGATGAGAAAAGTCCTTGTTCATGTGCCAAAGTCTCCTGCTTCAGTAATTCCATGCTGGCTCTTCTGTCCAGCATTGACTCTCCCCCATACATTTAATGATCATTCATGACTTAACTCTGAAAGATCACCTTGAAACCCTCATGACTTTGGGCATAAAGTGACCAATCATCAAGTTTTATGGTGCTGCTCCTGGGGAAAGGAAGATGGCGCCTCTCAAGGCTGTCATGGCATCCGTGTCTCTGCCCAACAGAGAGCCTGCTTCAGCCCAGACTCTAAACAAGACATGGCCATTCTCTCAGGCCAACCACGGTCCTCAGAGAGAACAAAAATGAAAGGATCGGACCGGAGAGAGATGCGGAAGGCTGCCACACCACATCTGGATAGTAGAGAGAGACACATAAGATGAGCCTCCAGTGCTAAAAGCTGCTTGGGTACTCGAGATACAGAAACCAGCAACTTGGAAGCAGAGTCCCCTTAAAATCAGATGCAGACAGATGTTCCTCCCAGATACCTCCTTGCCCCTTGCTGGACCATCCAGCTGGACAATCCAGCTCCCTATCTCCCTTCACTAGCCCCACCTCGCTCACCTGGCCACCCCTCAGAAGAGCTCCCATGGGCACCTCTGCTGGCCTTCTCTGTTGTATTGCCCTCCATGGCACCTAGCACCATCCCTGGCTTATGGATCCATCTACTGGCTTCCTGTCTCTCCCCAAAGAGCAAGCAAACTCTGCAGGGCCGAGAACTCTGTCTGCTTTGTTCTCTGCTGTAGCCTCACACCTACAACAGTGCTTGGCACACACAGTAGATGCTTAATAGATATTTGCAGAATAAATAAGTGATTTAAGTGTGCCAAGAACTGTCTTGAACATAAAGAAGAGAATCTGTGGAATTTGAAAGAAGAGGAATGTTGTCTGAGTGATCGCTTCTCTCTCTACCCCAGGTGCAAATTTATGGGTCTCTTGAATCCTTAGTGAGGAGGAATGGGTTCTTCACACTCAAGTTTGTAGCTGGTTCTCATGCCTCTGTTGACTTGGGTACCCTCAACATACCATGTCAAAGCCTTCGGTAAGTCTGAAGAAAAGATCTCTCTCCAGATGCTGTAACAGAACCACACCATGTTTGGGTAGAGCCTGAGTGATTCCTGGAGTCCAGACCCAGCCATCCAGAATGGACACATCATGTACGAGTCTGTCTTCTCACAAGGCTGCCTTTGCAAGGTTTATTTGTGTTTGGCTGTGCTGTGGTAGAATGTCTACATGCCATCTAATGCTACTTCAGCTGCAAGAGCCCTTCCAGATTATCTACTTCCTCTTCATTGGAAGTGGGGCTCCTAAAACTCAGAGAGGGGAAGTATTTAACCCATGGTCACACAGCCGATTAAAATAGAGTTGGGACAAAAACCAAAGCCTTCTCATTCCCATTGGAGTGTGTTTCTTCTGCACTAAGCTATTCACCTGTATTTCAAAGTTGAAAACTCGAACTCTGAAGAAGGAAATGACTGACCATCCCATCCGGATGTATGCTCACCAGAAGATATCAGGTGGGTTAGATCAAGGATTTCTGGGGCATCTGGGTTGCCCTAAAGCCCAATATCTTGACCATAGAAGGGGCCTTAGCACCCTCTCACCCAAGTGTCCTAGTTTCAGTGGGCACCCTGGAGTTCAGAAAATCACTGAGGTAATGAGTTGGAAGAGTTAGGGCTAGACCCCCAGCCCCAGCCCTCAGTTTTAGGCTCTTTTTTACCACATCCTGCCAACCTGATCACCAACCAAAGATGTGGGAAAGATCCTTAAGTGTTGTTTCATCCAAATGCCTTCTTCCAGCAAAGAGAGGGCAAACAGTCCAAGCAAGCATCAGAGTCCGGGGTCTAGGTCTAGACGTCTTTCCCCGCAGCCTCTTTTCTGTGCCCTCCTTTTCCCTGCTCCTCTTTTTATTGGATCTCCTCAAGAGAAAACGGGTGTTCTCCCCAATCACCCCCCCCAGCCCCAGGACATCAGCATCCCAGGAATGGACTTTCCACCATTCTCCCAATTCTGCCCCCTAGTGGCAGAGTCCAGTAGACCCGCCCACTCCACCATATTCATTCCAGAAGAAGCCATGGAGCAGCTACTCTGCACCCTGCAAGGATGGAGCCAAGCACAGCTTGGTTCTGTTACAAATATGCAGTCTGGAGTATTTGCTGACAGTCGTGTGCCAGGCACGGAGCAGATAAAGCTCAAGATGGCAGCACTCACACCTCAGCAGGAGGACCGGGAAACAAAGCACTCCTCCAATTTGCTTCCAAATGTAACTCCAGTTGAGACAAGTGCTATAGAGGAGACCAACAGAGTCCACGAGGGGTCTAAGGTCATTAAAATAACATCCAGTAATACCCAAGGAAGTGACATCCAAGCTCATGCCTGAAGAAGAGGGGAGAGCCTCCCTGGCACAAAGGATAAGAGGAAGTCTGAAGGCCTCCAAGGAGGGGACCAGCTGTCTCATTCCTGGGCTGTAGGTTCAGTGGGCCACCTTTCCTGCGAGGACTCGGCGATCACATGGTTCAGGTGTCAGAAACATCAGGCTACCTGACATTTGGCCTAGAAACATATCACCTCCCAACCCTAAAGGTAGGAATGTTTTGCTAAAATAGCTCTGCCTCTTAACTAGACCAACAGTTTCTTGCAATACTGAGGGTGATTCAGGACTGTTTAGGGTCTCGGGCTCTTCCTTCCCAGAACAGAGGCAAATAGAACCATCCTCACTAATGGGATGAGGGGTGCCTCCATGCTGTAGACGCAGGTCTCAGGAGGCTGCCTGATATCCATGCACCTTGGAGTCAGGAAGATGTGCCCCAGTCCCAGCTCTGCCCCATGTTAACGGGGTGACCTCAGGCAAGTCACTCTACCACTCTGGGCCCACAACTTCCTCTTCTTCCCAGTGTCCTTAAAATGTCCGAAGGGGATTGGGTCTCTGAGCACATAATGGCCATCTATGTCCATTTTGGGTTTTTTTTTTTTAATCTGTCTTCAATAAAGTTCTCTCCAACTTTTATCCCACTAGTAGTCAGAGCTTCATCTCTTTAAATAACTCCATTCTTATTAAAATGGGAACAAAGAAGAGTCTCTTAAAGCAGGGGGCATTTGAACCGGGCCTTGATGGATGGGTAGGAATATTCCAGGTAGACGAGGAGGGGACAGAATTCCAGGATGACAGACTCACTCACACAAAAGTGTACAGATCTGAGAAGAGGAAAGCCTCACGGGAGCCTGAAGAGAAGGAGGCAGAGATGGAGTAACGTGGCTGGGATGACACAGGTCTGCAGAACAGCTGCAGAAGGCCTCGAATGCCACCACACCAAGCCGGCTTCCCAGAAGGGGTGGGGAAGAATGAGAGGGGCTCCGAAGGAAGAAGGATGAGGTGAAATGGATTTCTTTGAAAGGCCATCCACCACGGGCAGCAGCTCGAAAGATGGAGTGTTGGGAAGGGAAAAGGAGGGGCAGACACCACTTAAGAGATTTTGACAGAAGTCTATCTGGTACACGAAGAGCCTAGGGTTTGGGCTGAAGGATGGGGGACGATGCAGAGAGCTGGACTGGCTGGTGTTGGGGGCGTTATGGCTGAGGCAGTGGGTGGGGCCAGGAGGATTGCTCTGGGGCTCCACCAGGCTGCCTCTCCCTCTGCACACCCCTCCCTCTGCATAGCCCTCCGGCGTGACCTCAGAGGAGATGTCCGGAGCCCAAGACCGACCCCACTTCCCCACCCAGCAGGAGATGCCCCTCATGCATTCTCCCCTCCTCCTGCTTCCTGGCATCTGGTGGCCTCTCTTCTCTAGCTTTCCTGTTTTCCTGTTCCCATCACATCCCAAGCATCTCTTCTTTGTCGTCTCAGAATACCTTCCGCAGAGCCCGGGCCCAGCTCGCTTATCCTCCGGGCTGCCTCCACCCACCGGCAGCCTCCCGAGCTCCTCCCTCGTCCTCCTGAAAGGACGCTACTGCATTCCCTACAGTTTCCTCATCCACAAAGCACTTAGCTCAGGCTGGTTTTCAGCTTCAAATAAGTTTCTGAAACGCCTCCTTTGAAAACAGCCTCCCTCATTGCAACAATATCCAAGTAGTTTTTTCAGCCACTGTCTCTGTAGACCAGGGGCTGCCCCAGGTGAAGTCAGGGTGTGTGTGTGGCCAACACTCCCTGGGCGGCACCACTGTGCCCCGGATGGGAACTATCTTACCTGTAATCAGTTTACTGGGTTTGGGGCCCAAATTTCCTCTGAGAAGTGTCAGCCTGAGAGGATTTGCCTGCCCCCTCCTCTCAGAACACACCTGTGCTTTGACCAACCCCAGACATCATTTCCCAGAATTCCGCAGGGCCCAACAGAGCCTTGGTTAGGAACCAACACTCACCATCCCAGGACAAAACCAAATGTTAACTTTATGTCAAATCACTGGAAGGTGACCAATGTGTTTAGCAAGATAAAAGAGACGATTTCAACAAATAATTATGGCAAGTATGAGAAAGTTGACCATCAGTTGTCCCCATGTGGTGCACCTATGGGGTGTGGGGGGCAAGGCTGGAAGAAAGATTGAAAATAAATTGCCCACCCTTTGATATGATCAGTACAATACCATGAGTACGTGAAAGGTACTCAGCTGAGCTGTGGGGGTTTTGCCTACCAACGTAGGCTTTATTTTTAATTTTTAAATGGTAAAAACCCAAAGCTAGTGAAGGCATGGTAAATTTTGCACACTGTTGTGAGAGCAATATGAAAATGCACTCAAAGAATCAGAAGTGTGTGCATGTTATTCCCTCTTCCCCCAATAATTACTCTCCTAGAAATTCATGCAAAGTCATGAGTCAAAGGAGCAAAGTATATTCAGTATATCATTTTCTAATAGAAATGGCCCAGGTAACTGAAATATATCAACCCAATGATATAGTATGTAGTTATTTAAAATAATTATGGAGACAACTAATTTGAACTCTATTTGGGATCTACTTTCAGGTAAAAGAAAGAATAACCAATGTAATGTTCATTCACTGCCTATGGTCTCTGCATTCATCTTCTAGTGGGTTATGCTCAAAACATCAACAGTCTGGAAGGCCTTCCTCTCCCAGCTCCCATTCAACTCTCAGAATATCAAGAGAGAGCTTTATTTCAAATCATTGGAAGGTGACCAACATGTTTAGCAAGATAAAAGAGACAATTTCAACAAATAATTATTGCAAGCCTACTAGGTTCCAGCTGAGAAAGTTGACCATCGGCTGTCCTTGTGTGGTACACATATTGGGGGGGGGGGGGCCACTGGAAGAAAGGTGGCTGTGAGGGTTGATATTTTGGTTCCCATTTTACAGATGTGGTAACTGAGGCCCAGGACACTGAATGACATGCACATAACATGTACATCAAGGACCAAGTGCTCTGACTCAGGTCTCGGAACTCCCAACCCAGTGCTCTTTCCTTACTCCCATGGGCTGACCAGGTGCGGTGACCAGGAAAAAGTGCCAGGGCCCTGGGTGGAAGGGAAGATGCTTGAGCCACCTGTCTGCTGCTAGAGAAGGCCATGAAGAAAGCCACAATGCCTTGCAAAATACCCCAAGTTTCTGAAACGCCTCCTTTGAAAACAGCCTCCCTCATTGCAACAATATCCAGGTAGTTTTTTCTCCCCAAGACATCCCAGCCGGCCAGTAGGGATGAAAAGAGTGCCTCTATTCCAGCCAAAACACAGCAGCTAAAGGCAAGCTTACTAACAGGAGGAATATGTAACCAAACGTGCTGACTTATGCAACCATATGACTGGGCGAGGCACTGGGAAGTGGGCACAAGGGGACAGCAATAACCACCTTCATTGCCCCATTGCGGAGGAGCCCCAAAATGTAGGCATTCACGTGTCCACTCCTGTGCTCCATTCATCCACTGACAGACAGTTAGGGCGTTTCCACAGCTTGGCTGTTGTGGTCTGAATGAATGAACAGGAGTGTAACTATGCCTTTGAGATCCTGACTTCAATTCTTTTAGTGAAATACTCAGAAGTGGAATGCCAGATTATATGGCATTTCTATTTTTACTTTTTAAGGCACCTCCATACTGTTGTTTCCCATAGTGTCTGCACCATTTTATACTCAGACCAACAGCATTCAAGGGTTCCAATTTCCAAACACATATAGTGGAATATTATTCAGCCTTGAAAACAAAGGAAATCTGGCCCTATGTACAATAAAGATGACCCTTGAGGACACTGTGCTAAGTAAAATAAGTCAGTCACAGACAGACAAATATTGCCTGACTCCTCTTATTGGAGGTTTCTAACAGAGTCAAACTCACAGAAGCAGAGAGTAAAATGGTGGTTTCTGGGAGCAAGGGGTCGAGGGAGTAACAAATTGCTATTCAACAGGTATAAGGTTTGGGTTAAACAAGGTGAGTAAGTCCTAGAGATCTGCTGTATAACATTACATTAACATTACACCTAGAGTTAATACTGTATCATACACTTAAAAATGTATTAAGAGGGTAGGTCTCATGTTAAGTATTCTTATCACACATACACATACATAAAGAGCTTGTAGGTACAAGCCCCACCTAAGCTTACCTCTCCCCTTCATTTACTGCTGTGACCTTGGGTAAGTCTGTTGACCTCTCTGTCTCTCTGTCTCATCTATAAAATAAGAAGTATAACAATATTTGCCTCATAGATTTATCATGAAGCTCAATGTTTTTCTGATGTTAATAAGGTCAGAAAAATTCCTGAAATATACCATGCAGACATTGTCTTAAGTACTTTATACATACTTCTCAATTTACACTCAAGATTCCCTCTGAAGAAGGAACTAGGCTTTCCATTTCACAGGTAAGGAAATTGAGGCTTTGGGAGTTTAGGTTATTCACAGAAGAGGGGACCAGTACAATAAGCTCTGCCAAAGTGTAGAGAAGGAAGAAATTCTGCTGGCTGATGTATTCTTGGAAGGCTTCCTGGAGGAGATGGCATGGCATCTGGGCTTTAAAGAATAGGGAAAACATGGACCCATCTTTTCAGAGTTCCTAATGAAGGGGATAAAGGCACAGTGTTGAGAGGATCTTTGGGTTTTTAAGAATAAAGAGATCAATTGCAAAGGTGCTGTCTGTGCTGGCCTTGAATACAGGGCCAAGGGATCTGAAGATGCTTCCTTGGCAGTGGTGAGTAGGAGGGCTGTGGAGCAGGATTGGAAACAGTGTGTGAAGACATTCATCTGTTCACTTGATCAACAAAGCTGCATCAGGAACCCAGGCCCAGTGCGGTTTTCATGCTGACCATTGCCACCTTCCCTTCTCTGAACAGGCTCTAAGTCGGGCTGGGAAAGCAGAAACAAAGGAGCCACATTTCCACTGATCAAGGATGTCCTGCTCTAGCCCCCTGCCTTTGAATCACCTGAGGAGCTTCTTTCAAGCAGCTTCTGATCCAGTAAGTCTGGGGTGGGACCTCGGAGTCCAAATTTCTAGCATGCTCCCAGGTGACACGGATCCATGGACCACACTTTGAGTCAGGAGGGTCTGACGTTTGTATTCTTCCTGATCGAGTAACTGTAATCGCAGTAAGTAGCAAATGCCTGATCCAGGGTGGGTGCTTCATAAAACACTTGTTGACTGAGAAAAGTTTAATCACTTTCTCTCCTGCTCTCACTGAGTCTGATGCAGGAGACCCGCACACACCTGACAGGCCATTTCTTCCCCGAAAGACAACTTCCTATAATCTAAGAGTAGAATTCAACCTCCCGATCATCTCTCTCATTCTCTCTATGAATGGCTTTCAACCCTCAGGTCCTTTTCTTTTTATTGCACAAATTATGTATGTTCACCAGAAACAAATAGGGGGGGAAAGATAAGCAAAAAGAACAAGAAGAAACTGCAATCTGATCCACATCCTTTCAGACTCTGTGTGTGTTTCAGAATAAAAACATACTCCACATCCTGATGGTATCTTCATGTCCTTACATTATGAAGAATATTTTCCCAAGTCAAAAACACTCTTTTAATGGCTGTGTAATGTTTCATTATTTAAAAGTTTCATAGAGTACACATGTCACTGACATATAAAATAGTGACCTTAAAAAAATAAGGTCCAGGCTGAAAAACATATGGATAAAATGTTACACTTGCTTTAAAATGGTTCAGCAAATGAGGAAGTAGGAGGCAAGAGACGGAACAGGACAGCCCATGTGTGGGTCATCGTGTACCTGCATGCTGGATATATGGAGGGTATATTACAGGACTCTCACATTCACGCATGCTGGTAACTTCCCATAGTAAAAGTTTAAGAGAAAAAACAAGGTCCAAATGAGACCCAGGAAGAGGATTCTGGCACCAGGATAGAGGTAGAAAGTGCTGGAAGTCAGTTTTCCACCCCCAAAGAAAAAAATGGTGTTTCATTTAGGACCCTTCAGCCTGTCACTTCAAAATTCCAAGGTCCTTGAGCTTCTAAATTGCCCTGGAATAATCTGCCTGTATTATTTCCTATCCTGTCAGAATGGATTTGCATTTTAAGAACATGTTCAATGTTATGACCAAATTGGAACTAATTGAGACATGTGGAGATGTGGAGGCAGGTTCTGGCCTCACTGGGGCTAACATGGGGCCTTGCCCATGTAGAGCCCTGCAGACAGATGGGGGTTCTGGGGAGCAGGGGGCACAGCCCCGCCCTCTCTGTAAATTGTGTGCACCTTGGCCGGGTCAATTCTCCTCACTGAGCCTCAGCCTCCCACTCTATAAGAGGAAAGGATTCAAACCAAATGAACTTTACAACTTCTCTCTGCCCAAAAAGAGCCAGGTGCTACCCTGGGAACCCCTGTCACGACTCTGTTTTGCAATATGCAAATCAGCTCAGAATTTGGTAATTGGACAAAGCTGACGGGAGCAATTTAATAAACTTTGATAACATTGCACAAAGTAATTGTTCAATTATTTCAAACAGTTCAGTTCAGAAAGTACAACGAGGGTGGGGGGTGGTCCTTAGAAATTACTTTTGCTTATTAATCATCTCGTCCAGTTGAAGCCAAATGAGAATGAAGACTGCGTGGGGGTGTTTTTGTTTTAATTCTGATTAACTGTACTTTCATCTGAACATTTTTAAGCTGTGCTTTGGTCTTTCTCATATGGATGTTGACTGAGTTCTGTTATCAGGATTTTAATTAACACCAGGTAGAGAAGGGGAAGCTGGATGACACGCTATTACTTCTGTTTGATTTAAAGTCAATGCTGGGGACGTTGGGGACTCTTCTTCGAGGAGCTGTTGAAATTGTCTTATCTCATGCATTCCAAGGATGGCTGTTTCATGTAAATGTCATTTCTGCTGTCCAAAATGTTACAACACACGCTAGCACAATAGAACTACTGTCTTGTTCTAAGAGACACGAGGGAGCCAGCAAGCTTTTGATCAAAGGCACGATTCGAACATCAAAGTAATACCTCTTCTGTTAAATTCAGGAATCAAGGCTCTGAATAAAGGAATGGAGACTTGGGTTTTATGATAGCCTAGCCCACTAGGCTGGAAAGTGCCGTCCAAGGTTTACTCCACCTGCAGAGAACTGGCTGGAAAGGAGCACTTGGCGATACAGGTACCTTTATGGCGTCCGCCATCAATATGCATGTGTCTCCATGTGTTCACCTGCCGCTGAGAGCCTCTGGAACAGGACACAGCTCAGGTCGAATCCATATTTGCCCTCCCACCCCAGACCCCCATTTCGTCACATCTTCTCATCTATGAAATGGAAAGAATATCTGATGTGTATACACACACACATACACAAATGTATGTGCATGCACACGCATGTTTATGTGCACATATGTATACACATATACACACACAATATATACAGCACATAAGTGCCCTGCAGTATGTTCAAACAACAGGTATTTCACAGCAGTAAGAAAGGAACTACTGCTAAACTACTCCTACAGAGCCTCAAGGGAGGTCTGGACAAAGAAAATGTCAAAAACATTATGTTGCAAGAAAGAGGCCAGATGCTGAAAGGTATACATAGTATCATTTACTTTGCATGAAGTCCTAGAACAGGAGGTCAAAAGCTACAATCTTAGAAGTCAGAATAATGGGCGCCTCAGCAGGGGACAGTGCTGGGCCAGAGGGGGCGTGGGAGAGCCCGCGGAAGGGACAGCGAAGCCCTGTATCTTGCTCAGGGTGCTGGTGGTGTGGACGTGTACATGTGAAAAGAGTCACCAAAATACACCGAAATGTATATACCTCGTGTAAAAGACTGCAGCAAAAATATCATAGTATCTGATGTACAGAACGGGGGTGAGGAGAAGATGAAGAGAGCCCATGAAAGGTCCCACGGCGGCGGCTGAACGGAGGAAGCGATGAAGGACGCGATCATGATTGCTCACGCTGTTCTCCTCATTAGCGTTACCATCCTGGCGAAGATGCAGCTGACCCAGAAATTGGGGTCAAAGTTCAGCACATAAGGCCAAAAAAATCTATGAAAATCATCCCCTGAGAATGCCGTAAATTGTCCATAAACTCCAGTTTGCCTCATTTGGTACAAACAGCCCTGCTCGGTCGAAGACGCTACTGTGTATAATGGATCGGCGGTGGGAGGGATATAACGAAGAGGACGGGACGTAAGCAGCACAGCTCTGTGGACAGCGGGGTCACCGCTTGGGGCTCGACCTGTAAGAGACGCACAAGTACCAAGACCGATGGCCGATTAGCATCCTTACCGGCTCTTGCTCATGCCTAGAAATGGGCTCACTGAGAAAGGCGGGCATCATCACCAGACCCGGCAAATTGCTAATGGCTCCTCTCTGCTTCTCTGTCGCTGTTTCTCTCTATCTCGGTCTCTCTGTCTCTTTCTCCCTCTCACTGAACTGGCATTAGTTAAGCAAGCCTGCATGCCGCTTCGCCGTGCTGCATCTCCGGGCTCGCATGCCCAGAACAGAGAGACTGAAAGCTCTGTCGGGCTCTAGGGGTCTCACCAGTTCCCAAAGAGGACAAGATACGAAGTCAGCATCAAACCCACAATGTGTATTACGTTACTGGAAAGCATAATAATCAGGAAATCAGTAAATCCAACGCGTTTCATTTTACATTTTGGGTTGATCTTCTCAATGAATCATTTTCCTAGCTTTACAAAATCTTGGATACCTGCTTAGAATAGATGCCTGGATCAGAGAAACTGCTCTGATCATTGCCTCTCAGAGTCCGGGGCTTGCAGCAGAGAGTCCCGGTCAACAGGTGCCCACCACCATGCCCTTGAGCACGGCCCTACACGATGGCGCCAAAGGGGAGCTGCAGAGAAGGTGTGCTATTACCAGAGAAGTCTGGGTTTGGAGTGCGCCCAGCCTGGGCTACCCTGTGAATGGGAACTGAGCAGGAGGCAGGGCTCGTTGCCGGAACGCTTATACTTTGTAAAGCCAGTGGGCTCTGACTCTTCTGCGCCCGACATCCCATTAACCCACTTAGAGAGCCTCAAGGGAGGTCCGGACAGGTGTTAAATTACCTTTCGTCACCCCACAGGTGTGTGAGATGTATTGCAAAAGCACATGTCACATTTCCCGAGGCAGGAGGCTCTGCCAGGGATTTTCTCAGAGCACAGGGATCTGGAAACTGTATCACTTCTGACTTAGAAATGACCTGGATCAAGGGCCCAGGCTTCTAAGCATGCAGAATGATAAAAATATTCTCTGACAGCATATCCATGTGAGACAGAGGACAGCGAACCGACCTCGGGTGGCGGAGGAACGAGGGCCTTCCAGCCTCTCGCCACATAGCCACTTACCACGCGCTATCACGTGCCCGGGCTGGCAGAGGGCTGGGAGGGTCAGAAAGCAATATGATTATAAAAAAGAATCTGAAATAAATCACACCTACCCTCTAGATATTTAAGGCCTAGGTGAAAAGAAGGAAAGTGTGAACGTGAGAAAGTAAAGTTCAAGGCCATCTAATTATGCTCCGCAAACCCACACTAGGTGTCCATCGTGGTCCAGGCACGGAGGCTCCTCTGGAGAATCAGAATGAGTCTGACACAGGGACACCTGCAGGGAGCCACGTCCCCACAGAGGGCCTGGATGATTAAACAAATCACAATGTAACAGGGAGGAAGAGAGGGGTATGGAGAGCCAGCGGAAGCATGGCCACATGAGCTATAATTTATGCCCGGCTGTGTCCAGGAAGGATTTGAGTTCTGCCCTGTTGAGCAAGTTGGGCGTAGCCAGGGAGGCAAAGTGAGACAGGGCATCCCAGGCACAGGGAACGGCATGAGCGACGGCAGAGCGGCCAGGGGGAGAGGGCTGGCATGGGACCCTGGGGGCCTCGAAGGAGGAGGAATGAGATGAAAGGTCAGCCCGGCATCAGCATTGAGGTGTGGGTGGCAGGGTGGGAGGCAGAAAGGCTTGTTTGCCACCAAGGCGGGAGGTGGGAAAGTCGCCAGGGAGGAAGAACAGGGCTCGGCGGAGCTTCTTGGCACATCTGAGTGGAAGAATCCTTGAACCCAGTCCGTGATGGAATGCCAGTTCCCTGCGCACTTCTCGGCACTGACTTCCCAGGAACCTCAGGAAAGTGTAAAGTCCTTTCCCCACACCCCTGAAAGTTCTCTGCTTCCTTCCCTCCCAGAGTCACAAATGGAAGACAAATGACCTCTCCTCACACACCTTCTGATTCTCCTGTGTACTTTTCCAACCAGAGAAAACGTTCCTCATTGATGGGCCTGCTTTGTTCTTAAAAGAATCAGGTCACCTTTTTCTTCAGAATCTTCAGAACAATTACAAACACATGAAAAGATATGGCTTTCCAACAAGGGGATAAAAAAAGAAGCAGAAGACACAGCTCTTGTCCTTGAGAAATGAACAAGGCAGATTCCTGCTGATCCCGCTGAGAAGAGCAAAGCCTCCAGATTTCACCAAAAACGGCTAAAGTAAACCCAGGGTCCTCCCCACCTTCCTCAGGTGACTGGGGCTTAGGAGTAATTTTCAAAATCATCAGTCTCTAACCCAATAGTATTAATTACTAAAAGTAGTTTCCCTTTCTGGTTACCTCATCTGATGACATTCATCACTTACCAAAGAAAATGAAATGTCACTTGCATGGCTCCCCAGTGTCTCCCTCTGTTCATCAGAATAGCCAAATTAGTCAGAACATGTCTTGTCCTCCTCCTGAAGGATCTCACTTTGGGTTCCTCCAGAAGCAGATCCAGAGGGAAAGACTCAGGTTCCAGAGGTGTCATTTATGTATCATGGGATAAATGTGGACATGGAAACCTGGGGTCGGTAAGTGACTCCACAGAGGTCTTACCCAATATAATGGCTAATAGGCCTGTGTGGTTTATTTTATTTTACTTTGTTTTATTTGAGAAAGAACATGAGCACTTTCATCTGTTGATGAAAATAGATGAAAGGGACAAGCAGATGTGGAGTGAGGAGCCCAACATGGGGCTTGATCTCACGACCCTGAGATCGTGACTGGAGCCGAAATCAAGAGTCAGATGCTCAACCAACTGAGCCACCCTGGTGCCCCTAATAGTCATGTTTTGTTTTTTTTAATAGAAGAACTCAATTGGCTAGGATACCATAAAATATGTTTCCCCCAGGAGGACCCTTCCCAGGTGACACACGCACATACCACCAATGAGTCACGGGTGAAAAAGACGTAAACTGTCTCTCTGCTGCAAGGTCCACCAAGCAATGACAAATGTCACAGTAGCAAGCCCTTCAGGGACTCGGAGATCAGAGCAGAGAGGGGACTACTCACTCCAGTTCTTGACACAGTCTAGCGTTCCCGGAGTGGCTCGGGATCCAACCAGAAGTCCAGCCTACAAATTCCTGGCTCCTCGCAGCCCCTTCTCGCAATCACTGCACACTCACCACATGCAGGGCACTTCAGGTGTTTGCAGCTCAGCCCTCACAGAAACCCCGGAAAGAAGAAAATACGGTCTGCATTTTGCAAGCTGTGACTCAACAGCTAGCCGAGGAGCCGTGATGAGAACCCAGGCCCACGGGAGTCTGAAGATCCTCGTCAACCACACAACTTATTCCTCATTAAGAAGGAGCTGTTCTGGTGTTTGCGCTAACTGGGAGAAATACGTATGCACCATCTCCTTTGTGCAGGCCTCTAAAATGTGCATTCTTTCTAGAACTTAGCAGCAGGCAAATTATAAATAAACTGTAAAACTCCCAGTGTTCCAGGGGGACCAGAACTGAATTTAGCTAGATCCAGATGGCCACTGAGCATTAAAGTAGACATCGCACAGGCTGCCATTACTGTTAATGTGTCTGTCCTTCCCACTCTGTGACCATCATATGACAGTATTTTAAATTTGGGAAATACTGATGTCAATCAATCCCCTTATCAGGTAGACGAGCCACCAAGTGGATATGATTTGCCTACAGCCTCACACTGAGTTGGTGACAGAACCCAAAACGTCCCTTAGGCCTACTGACTCCCAGTCCAGTGCTCTTTCTGAGACCAGGGGACAGGCTACCTCAGGGAGCACTCGACGGCTAACTCATCATGTCTACTTCCAGATGTGCTCTGCCCCATCCTGCAGACTCGCCTTACATCTCTCTGTCTGACCCACAGATACCCTCTCTTCTCCAGGCCTCCCAGGCAGGCCCTCTCCCAGCTGTCCCTTGATTTGGCTCACGAGTGGGGCTCATCCTGTCCAATAACAACCAGGATAACTAATGCCCATCAAGCACACACAGGGCTCAGACCCTCTGAGCAGCCTGGCCAATAATCTCACTTTGGGGAGCAAACAAGTCCCACACCTGTGAGAGAGACTGATGAAAGACAGTATATCCATAAGAAGCCACTTGGGAGACATGTCACCTCCTAGGACTTTGTGTGACAACTTTGGAATATATTCGGGCCATCTGAACAAAAGCAGTCTGTGATGGACAGGTTCCCTGCCCTCTGGAATGAGAGACCACTCAAGCTTAAAAGAGGTTCTCTTAAAATAAGAACAAATCTTATGAAGTGCGCCTGGGTGGCTCAGTCAGTTAAGCGTCTGCCTCTTGATTTCAGCTCGGGTCATGAAGTCAGGGTTGTGGGACTGAGCCCCATGTTGAGCTCCGTGTTCAGTGAGAGTCTGCCTGAAATTCTCTCTCTCTCTCTCCCTCTAGCCCTACCCCTGCTTGCACACACACACTCTCTCTCTAAAAATAAATAAAGGAAATCTTTAAAATAATAAATAAGAACCTTCAACACCCAGTTGATGTGGTGGTTAGTGGGAAAGGAAGGGCAGGACAAGGCATGGTGGGAAGAGAATGGAAGGGAGTTTTGCTCAAGATCTATTGATTTTTAAAATCTTAATGGCAAAAGATTTTTAAGAATATTTTTGGAGTTTAAATGCTATGCAGCAATTATAGCTTTCTTCCTTTGACACTAACCAGAGGGTGGGAAACTCTGAAGAGTTCTGGGGTTACTTCCCCACAGATTTGTTGCATGGCGGTATGTAGAAGGCGGAAATACTGAATTTTGATAGCTCTCCACAGGCGGGTGGGGGGAGGGTAGAGGACACACCAGAGGTGAGAGGAAGGATCTAGAATCAAAGATTCAATCACGGTGTATTACGTCAGTGCTGCTCTTCTCAGGCAAGATACCAGAGCAGAGAGAGATGATAGGAGAGCTGCCAGCCAGGAGAACAAGGAATCTGAATTTGACACTGTAACCAAAGGCAAGAGATGACTGTTTAACCAAGGGAATTTCTTTAGCAGATGAATTTCCGAACGACTGCAGAGTAGAGCTTGATACAGAGGCAACGTAGCCTAATGGTTAAGAACACTGGCTTTGAGGCCAGACCCAGCATGCACGTGACTCTAGCTCTTCCTCTTATCAGTGTCATGACTCTGGGCAAGTTATTTAACCTCTCTGGACCTTTGGGTCTCCTAAGTAAAGTGAGCACACCAACACTTACCTGCCTCACTAGCCTGAACTCACAGGACAATCTGTTTAGAGACCTGTCAGATACATGTCTTCGATAAATGATCCTTGTAGCTTTCCACATTTTCTCCCTCAGTGATACGCACAGAAAGAGAAATGGGAGATGCTGCCTCTCAGCCACTGACTCCTAGGCCAACACTGTGTCACCCACACTTCTTTTGGGAACGACTCTCCTGCCTACAGCTCTGCTCTGTGTTCTTTCTGAGTGGCAGCGACGGTCTTCCCAGCCCACTCTCTCTCTAGCTGGCAGTTGGTCCAGAGCTTGGGCATGTGACCCAACTCTGGCCAGTCAGAGTCCGTTC
This sequence comes from Mellivora capensis, assembly GCA_004024625.1. Classification (NCBI taxonomy): domain Eukaryota; kingdom Metazoa; phylum Chordata; class Mammalia; order Carnivora; family Mustelidae; genus Mellivora; species Mellivora capensis. Next base: position 77,323 of record PISX010005524.1, on the reverse strand, counting down.
CTCAGGGAAAGTTAACAGCCCTGAGAGAGACGATCCCCTTTTCTTCTCCATAGTGAAAGTATGAGATGTGGGTCTGGAAGCTGCAGGTGACCCTGCAGGTATGGAGAGAATTTACAAGGGAATTGGGCTAAAAACAGAGATGAAACATAGAGGGATAGTCCTTGTGGCATCTGAAGGCCTGTTTCTCACTCCTGGGCTCCATGGATTTGCCCTGGCTTTTTGTAGCCTGATTTTTCTCATCTTGTCCTTTAAGTCTATGAGCTGTCTTATTTGCCTTCCAATAAATACTATTTCTTTGCTTAAGCCAGGTCAAGTATGGCATCCATGACATGTTATCCAAGTCCCCCTATCTAATGTGACCATAGACTGGTCTTAGCTTCAGCACATCCTGTTAAAGCTCTGTAATCATACTTCCCCAACCCACCTCCAACAAATATTTTGTTTCTTCATGATTTGGGCTACATTACTCTCTAAAGACAAAAACACATTTTTTATAAAAAAAGCTAAGTTGCATTGTACACTGGGTGAACCACTGTTATTAAAAAGACAAATATGAATGAAAGGGGCTCTGCCCCAGGAAATTCAGGATACATCGTCAGAACCTCCATCCTCCTTGTTGTTCAGCCTACTTGGGTGCAGTAAATCTCCAAAGGTTGAAAAAACATTGAATATTCTTCATTCGTATTTATTGTCCATTCTAAAATTAACATTTCCCATTGTACGTTTAATCACAGATTGCTTTGTTAAGCGTTCTTCCTGTTCAGAGGAGCACATCAGAAATTGATTCCCTGATAGAACGAGGGAGGGGACTGTGAAGCACAAATTCAACTACAAGCATTTGGACTTCTCCTTTCCTTTTGCCTTTATGGTTTGGACACTTCATTCCCCCAAAGTGAAGGGTAAGGGCTTTAAGACAGAAAACCAATTGGGTTGCTGGAATCCAATCAACGGCCACGTCCCAGGGCAAAGGGCCAGTCCAAAGTGGCCCAACATCCATCTCTCAGTACCTCCCAAATGCTACAGCCCACCCACATCAGAGTCAAGGAGCCTGGTTCTCTTTGTTCCCAACGAATGTGAGGCTGACAGGTGAAAAAGTCGCACGAGGGTCGGAGGAAATGAAATTGAATTCGAGTTGGAGGTGATCGGTCTTCGCCATGACCTACAGTGGTCTCAAGCGATAGCCCAAGTGGCAATGCTCAGACTCACGGCGGCGAGTCAATTACTGCGAACTTGCGTTTAAAAACTGTTCTGATGTGTTGGGTTTAAAATGGTTCAAACATATCGAACAGAAAGGAAAAAGAAGAGGGAACCAAGCCCCTTTAGGGATTTTGTTTGAATCTACAAAAAGGCTGGCTTGAAACCTGCAGAGTATTTATAAAGAAGCTGTAAAATCTTTTATTCATTTGAAAGGAGTGGGAAAGAGACAGGAAGTAGGCAGGAGGGACCAAGCAGCAGCATGGAGGAATGGGGAGCAGTAGAGACAACTGTGTGATGTCGGCAAAAAAGGTTTTTCCTAAAACTGGGAGGAAGTTACCACTGCCATTGCTCATGTCCTGGACAGAAGACTAGGGTGAGAGGCCGACCTCCACCACTAGCTAGTTCTAGAAAATGTCACTCCCACTCTATGAACCTCAATTTTCTTTACTTATGAAATGGAAATAAACTCCATATACAGGGTTTTGTAAGGACCCTAATGCTATACTAGATGTGAAAATCCTCTACAAGCTGTCAAGAGCCACAAAGACACTAGATATACTTACAATTGTTTTAATTCAAGCCACAGCATATACCACATGTGAAATTCAGGGTCAAAATTCAGATCAGAACAGCCAAGACTGGAAAAAATAAAGGTCCAGGCAAAAAGCAATTTCTTTTTTTTTTTTTTAAGATTTTATTTATTTATTTGACAGACAGAGATCACAAGTAGGCAGAGAGGCAGGCAAAGAGAGAGGAGGAAGCAGGCTCCCCGCTGAGCAGAGAGCCCGATGCGAGGTTCGATCCCAGGACCCTGAGATCATGACCTGAGCCGAAGGCAGAGGCTTTAACCCACTGAGCCACCCAGGCGCCCCAAAAAGCAATTTCCATTAGAGAACCATCTGTGAAAGGTCTAAAGCTGTAGTTTTGTTCCCAGTTCTGAAGACTATAGGCCCACAAGCTTACCTTAGCTGAATAAGGCAAGTGGCTTATATTAGCTGACCAGCTAGGAGTGATTTCTCAGTTTTAACGCAAGTTCTAATAATGCTTCGAGATCTTGGTGGCTAGAGCCAGAGTGAGCCACCCAAATAGCTATGCCAAATTGTTCTGCCTCTTGTGCCTATCCTAGCTAGTGCCCCCTAGTGACATGCTCCTAAATTGCAGGCATATTATGAATCAGAACCATGGCAGCCTCCCCAGCAGTGCTTTTTTAAAGATTTTATTTATTTATTAGTAAAAGAGAGTGCACATGAGTGGTGGGAGTGAGGGAGAAGCACGGTGGGCAGGGGGAGAGAATCTCAAACAGACTCCACACTAAGCACAGAGCCCGACATGGGGCTCAATCCCATGACCCCGAGATCATGACCTGGGCTGAGTTGGACGCCTCACGGGCTGAGCCACACAGGCACCCCTCCAGCAGTGCTTCTTAATCTTGGCTGAATGTTAGAATCACCTGGAAATCTTAAAAACTAATGATACCTTAAATCTACTTCCAGAAATGACTATTTAACCAGTTTGGTGCATGCCAGGCCTTGGAATGTTTAAAGCTGCCTACAGCCAAGTTCAAGAACCACTACTCTAGAGCAGAGATAAGCAAATGTTTTCTGTAAAGGGCCAGACAGTAAATTTTTAAGGCTTTTTTCAGATCATATGGTGGTCTCTGTCACAGCTACAACTGTGCCCTTTTAGTGTGAAAGCATCATAGATGATCTATAAATAAATGGACATGGCTGTTCTAATAAAACTTTACTTTAAAAATAAGTAGCACGCCATAGTTTGCCAACTCTTACTCTATACTTTTTTTTAGATTTTATTTATTTACTTGAAAGGGCGAGAGAGAGAGCGTGAGCTGGGGGAGGGGCAGAAGGAGAGGGAGAAGCAGACTGCCCCCTAAGCAGGTAGCCCCACACAGGGCTTGATCCCAGGACCCTGAGATCATGACCTGAGCCGAAGGCAGACGCCTAACTGACTGAGCCACCCAGGTGCCCCGCCAACCCTTACCCTAGAGATCTGTTACTTAAAGTGAGGTCTGAAGACCAGAAGCACGGACAGTACCTGGGAACATATTAGAAATCCCATCACTGTCAGCATCTCCTGTGCCTATCACCTCTATCAGCCTGGCTGTCTCCCAGCTGCCACATTTCCACTGCATCTTCTCCTTGGTGACTCCGACAATCTGAGCAGCTGTCTATGTTTGATTATGGTGTTTCTAAAGGGTCAGTGGGGCCACATGCTCAGTTTCTATTTTTCATCATAATATATGGACAGGATGTGGCCGTGGAGCCATATCAGGCGATACACCTCTACTCTCAGGAACTATCCATTTAAACTTGTCAAATGTCATCTAATTCCCCAAACAGCCCATGCTGCTTCCAGTCTTTGTGCCTTATATATGACACTGTGCTTGCTGGGAGAGTCTTGTGAGTCATCTTGCCACCAGGCAAATTTATCCAACCTTAAAACAACGGACATGTACATGACCTTCTCTGCTCCCGCTCCCATTCATGTCATGACTCCTTCCCCCATGGCAGCCCCCGGCCCTGTATACACCTTTGCTCTTATCCTTAGCACATTTATGATGATAATGAGCCTGCCCGTCTGTCTCCCCAACTGATGCTGAGTCCCTTGGGGCCAGCATCCTTCCCTTGTGCATCCACAACCCTAGCACTGGACTTTAATAGGATAAATGACATTGGTTTTAATTTAATTGACCTGAAAGTGAGTTAACATTTCTTCTGTCACTGGCATCACCACAAGACCCTTTCAATGATAAATCCTTAATAATAGCTCGCAAAAAATATTGCTCTCTGAACAAACTTTGGGAAATGTTGCCTCTTAGACAAGAGCACCAGCCAAAAGCAGATCCAAGCTTGTAAAGTCCCCCCAGAATTTGAATTCTGGCTCTGGCTTTTGCCTAGACATGAGGAGGAGCTGGGAGAGAGGCTAGCAGGATGAATTTGGTTCCTATCGGCCGGAGCCATCTTTCTTGGAAGACAGTTGTATGACTGTCTCAGAGCAATTAGAATTAGGGAATTAGAATTCCCGCCTGATAAAGGAGAAAGATGGATTCATGCATATTAAGGATTTACCATCAACTCAGTGGCCCAGCCAGGGCCAGAATCCAAGTCTCTCGGCACTGGTACCGGCTGCTGTCCAACAGAGCAAGGCAGACTGCTTTATGAGGAGTTTCTCAGGAGGTCACCCTCTGTCACCAGGCCTTTTTTCCCACCTGGCCCCCCTACACTAGAGCTGGGTGGGAGGGTAGAGAGAGGAGACACCAGCTTGCATCCTCAGTAGAACCTCACATCTAGATCCAGAACCCCAGATGGTTGAACAATGGGATGTGTTTCCTTTACAGACTTGACTCCATTGTTCAGCTGGATCAGAGATCAGTCCAAAACGCTCACGTGTCTCATCCCTGGGTCTGTCTGGAGCTGGTGTTTTGACAAGGATCCCACCCAAGAATCCTGTCGTCTGGACAAAGCTGCGTAGCCTGGGTAGAGTCTTGGCGGCAAACATGGCATCGTGGCCCATACTCCCAACTCCGCACCTAGCCCTCTCTCCGGTCATTGCTGTGGGCAGCCCCGCCCTCACAGGTGCAATGCCCCCGCCGGACAGTCAAGGTTTGTGCACAAGTGCACCGGGGTGCAGTCCTGCGTGTGCATAAGAAGAGGAGTCCCATCACATCCTATCATGCAACCACTCGAGGAAAGCGAGGAAGGAGCCAGACTTGCTCTGTCTGCCTTTGGCATCACCTTCCCTGGACTTGGCCAGACCTGAGAGGCCCACACTAAGCCATGAAGTGGCGCTGAGAAAGCCCTTTCTCCTCTCCGGACTTCAGTCACCGTATCTCTAAGAGGAGGGCACTGGACTGGAGAGAAGTAACAACTGACAGCAATTTGCACTTGCTGTGTGCTCGCTGCTCTGTGGGCATTCTCTCGTTTGACCATGGCATTGAGGCCATCCTACAGATGGGAAACCCTGAGTGGATTAGGTTGCTGTTGCCCCAGAAGCAGACCCTGAGACAAATCTGAAGTGCACAGAGTTGGTCTGGGAGGTGATTCCAGGAAACACTGCTAGGGCTGAGGGGAAGTGACTCCAGGGGTGTGTGGTTACACCAGCTAAACGGTGGTGACCCTGCCCTCCCATCACTTCTGACCTGCAGAAATGACAATGTCTTTGGCTCAATGTAATATGAATTCCAAGACTTGCGGGTCGAAGGCTGCTGGACAGGGGAAGAGAAGTGTTCATTCTACGGCATGTCTGTCCTTCCCCACACTGCACCACAGCTTTCCCATGTTCGGGTGGGGGAAATGAGCTGGGCAGAGAAATGCAGATACTGGCAGTGGGGAGGCAACATCCTGAACAGTTTTGGCCCCTGACTGGGGCCCTGACAGCACCTGCCATGCTGACCAGGCGAACCAGGACCTAAACCCCGCCAATCTGATCTGTCTCTGCATCTGATCTGTTTAACCCACACGCTGCCTCTACTCAGTTTCTAAGACTTTATCATTTCCCTGAATTCCAGAGTTCAGTGCTCCTAGGATTCCAGAAGGGTTCAACTCTAATGTCTACAACTCAAAGACAGAAAGTCTTAAGCAGCAGGAAAAGAAAAGCCAGTTAGCTGGGGCTGGGCGTTCATTTGCCTGTTCCACAGGCATCCATCAAGCACACACAGTGTTCCAAAATCTGCTCAGAGGACGCATGGTGAAGAGCACGGTGCTGAGAAGATGGGGTATTAGCGGCATGCACGAGAGCAGCACTAAGCGGGAGTGGAGGCCAGAGGGCCACGCGGCCTTGGGAGGGAAGGGAGCAGGACACCTCCGGAGTGAGAGTGCACAGCCTGAGCTGGAGATTGCAGAGCCAGGCTCGTGCCCATGCCCCTCCCACCAAACAGTCACTCCAAGGGTACAACAAACGTGCTTTGTAGAACAGGTGATTTACAGAGTTGCTCAAGACCCCCATTCTTCAAATGTTGTCCATGAACTTGTGTTTCAAACTTTTAGGAATGAGTTATGACATACCACCCTGAAAATTCAATTACTTCAGCAAGGCATTTGGCATAAATCAAAGATATATGTAGCCTGGTGAGGCATTAGAGATTATCCACAGAGTGGAAGCGACTTGCCCAAGGTCACACTGCAGACAATAGGGTCCGCTGAAATAGATTAGCAGTCCATAACTTTTGCCCATATTGGCATGTGTTGGGAAACAGAACACCGACTTTTCAATGGATACCCTCCATGTCTATCAGCAGAATAGAGTAGAGAAAAGCCCTGGGCAGGAAATCAGAGAACTGGACATAAACTCTGAGCTCCCACAACACGGGGATCATCGTGACTGCTCAGCTAAGACTTAAATGAGGTCATGTCTGAAGACATTAGGCTAGTAAGTGGCACATGGTCCTACAAATGTGGGGCTATTAATAATGTTTATTATTCACTATTAGGGGTTATTATTGTCTGTTGTGCCTGGATTGATGATAGCTAGCTTGTTTCCTGTTTGTAACATATTTTTGTTAAACTTAATAACGTTTAACAAATTTTTATTCTATTTAATAAAGTATATTTTAAAATTTCAAACACCACAAAGAGCACTAAATGAAAAGTAAAAGTCCCCTCCAAAGCAACCTGTTAGTATAAGAGTTTCTTATAGAAACTTCCAGAAAATGTTCTCTGCATCTAAGAGTGTGTGTATGTGTCTTTTCCACTGTCTCACACCTTGCTTTTTTATCATGTAACAGTATACCTTGGACAGGGTCACACAGCAGTATGTGCAGATCCAACTCACTCTTTTTTAAAGAAGAAGAGAGTGGGCGCCTGGATGGCTCAATGAGTTAAGCCTCTGCCTTCAGCTCAGGTTATGATCTCAGGGTGTTGGGATCGAGTCCTGTGTTGGGCTCTCTGCTCAGCAGGGAGCCTGCTTCCCCCTCTCTCTCTGCCTACTTGTGATCTTTCTGTGTGTGTCAAATAAATAAATAAAATCTTTTAAAAATTTTAAAAAAAAATAAAGGAGAAGAGAGCAGTCCGTTAATGGGTAAACCAGATCCCTGCTGATGGTCATTTGTGGTCTTGTTGGGGATTTTTTCCTATTACAACAGAACTGCCATGAGCACCTCATATGTGCCATTCACAGCATGGCCAGGAGAACCACCCCAGCACATGCTCTCTGACCTGAAATTGCTGGGTCAAAAGCCACATGCATGACAAGTCTCGAACAACGTGGTCTGACTGTTGTCCAGAGGTCACACTGAGAGCCCCCCACATACCTTCCTCCCATTCACTGTATGTGCAAGTGCCCCTTTCTCCCATGCTCCAGTCAATCCCGGGAAAAGAGAAAACATTTTAATATTTGTCAATCTGAAAAGTGAAAAATGGAATCTTGTTACTATTTTGATTCATGTTTCATTTATAATGACTAACAGTCGATGTCTTTTCACATGTTGATTGGCAACTTGTTGTGTAGTTGCTTTCTTTAGAAGATGGGGGGATTATACGCGCTCCTGAGGGAGACGGAGACGGAGATGAAGCAGGAGTTCTCTTATTAACTGACCGTTTATAGCCCTTGCCCATATTTTAAACTTTTTCTTATTCCCTATCACCACTTTTATGACCCTCTTATAAATTCAGAAAAGCCATCTTGAGTGAGATGGCACAAACTTTTTCTTTCTGATTCACTGTTCATTTTATTCCTTTGTTGCGTTTCTTGCTATGCTGGTTGTTTTTTAATGTATAAAATAACCTTCTAACTAATTCTACCATTTCTGCTCTTGCCACAACCGTGATCTTTTAAAAACTGAAGCGAGATCATGTTGCTTCCTGGCTTAAAACCCTCCTGTTGTTTTCCACCATCCTTAGAATACATCCCACAGTTTGCCAGGACCTAAGAAGCCCTTAGTGGTCTGGAGGCTGCCTGCTGCTCCAGCCTCCCCCCTCCCGCAAGCACACCTGAGCTCTTTCCCATATCGGCTGTTTACCCTTTGCTTTCTTGCCTTCTGGAATGTTCTTTCCTCCTATCTCCAGCTAGCTGACAGAGGAAATCATTCCCATTCTTCGGGGCCACAGCTTAAATGTCACCTGCTTTCGGAACAACTTCTGGAACTTCCTGACTGAAGGCGGGCCTTCCTCTGTTTTCCTCGGTCTCAGCTTGTCTCTGTGGTGGCATCTATCAGGAAGGATTGGTACTTCCTTGTTGGCTTCTGTCTGTTCTCCCCACCAGGAGTATAAGCTCCATGACAGCAGGACCTTGTCTGTCTTCTTCACCAGTGCAGCTCAGCACCTCCATCGCTGCCTCAAACACTGGGGGTCCTCACCAGGTATGGATTCAATGCACGAGCTCATGTCCACTCAGATTCATCATTCCTCCTCTGACAGCTTTTCATTTTTCTGGGCAGCTTGGAAAGGTACTTAGCTCCCATTTCACTTTCAAGTTTAAAGTCATTCATCGAGACTCATACTGATTGAGGACCCTCTCTATTGCGGGCACTGTTTGTAGGTACAGTGGCATCAGGGCTCATACTCCCTGAACCATGGTAATGCCAAGAAACAGAAAGACAAGACAGCAGCTCTCCAAAAGCTCCAATCCCAGTGTAGGACAGGCAGGCCCACCACAAAACTCAAACAGAGGAATAAATGATATTAGAGGAATGCAAGAGTCAAGGAGAAAATAAAGCAGGATGATGTGAGAGAGGATCAGCCAGAGATGAGCATACAACTGGGAAGACCAGGTGTCGTCTCTGAGCAGGAAGGAGCTTCTGAGTCAGGAGCACAGAGATGGGATCAAGGCCTCCAGAGGAGTGAGCAGGGCCTGGCAGGTGGTGAACCACGATCTGGACGATCTGGACGTAGGAGGGGGCCCCCTTGCAAGGCACCCGCAGTACAGCAGGGGGCGCTCATACGGTGATGGGCAGCCACTGCCTGGCTCTAAACCAGGGAGTAGCACCATCTCCCTTCAGTGTCTTAGACACCCTCTGATCCATCTAGAAGTTATTTTGATGAAAGAAACAAAGAAACAGGAACCTCGACTCATAACTTTTTTTTTCAAAATGACAGGTCAGTTGTTTCATTTATTAAATAATCCTCCCTTCCCTCCCCAAGATTTAATTTGAAGTGCTTCTTTTAACATATACTAAAACTCCCTTAGATATGGGGGGGGGGGCTTCATTCTGTTCATTTGCTTCCTGAAACCAAATATTTTTATTACTGTAGCTTCATGATACATTTAATGATCTGCTAGTCTCACCCTTCCTTTATTACTGTTTTTCTTACAGAATTTTCCTGTTTTTTCCTCTTGTCAAATTCTGAAACTGAAATCTTCTTAGTGTTTTAATTGGGATTCATTAGGTTTGTAGATTAATTTATTAGTAAATCGATTAAAGAGAAGTTACATCTTTACTGCAATTTTCTACTAATAAACACAAGCTATATCGACTTGTTCCCATCATGTTTTCTGCTTTTTATACACCAATTTAAGAGCTATTGATTTATTAAAATAACTTATATAACTTCCTTGCAAAAAAAAACTCATTAAAGAAATTTGGAAAACAGAAAATATTAAAGAAAATACAGAAGTAAATAAAAATCCCATAAAATTGCATCACACAGAGAGAGCACTTTAAATAGCCTATTGTGGGTAACTCAGTCAGTTAAGCATCTGGCTTTGGCTCAGGCCATGATCATGATCTCAGGGTCCTGGGATCAAGCCCTGAGTCGGGCTCCAGCCCCGTGCCAGGCTCCCTGCTTGTGGGGGACCTACTTCTCCCTCTCTCTTTCTCAATAAATACAATCTTTTAAAACAAATAAATAAGCAGTCTCTTGGGGGGGGGGGGCACAAGCAGGCACAGGAGCTGGGAACTATTATACAGCACACTTTGTTTTGCACTGTTTAAAAATGAAGCTTCATATTTGATCTCATAATAGGAGATACGCTCTATAAAGTATAATTGTAAGTGCCCAACAGCATATCACATAAATCGTAAATATGCTACAATTTATCCAACCACTCTTCAATTGTGAAACATCTCAGGGATTTGTTTAAGTAAGGTTTTGTTCTTCTAAGTGGCATTACAGTAAACAGACATACTTACAAATAGGTATCTGTTCTCCTGGTTCTTTCTTAAAGATAGTTTCTTTGACATGACCTGTGGGTTCATGTCCTTTGCTAGTTTTTTCTCTGACATACAAAACCTCTTATTATGGTAAAGATTTTGACCTCTTGTCCGCCAAAGGTATGGTAAGTTTACCTATTTTGTTGTTGGCCTTTCAATTGTATAAAGTCTACTGAATAGGGAAGAGTTGAATTTTTTAATGTTTTGGGGACTTGGGAAAAGATGAGCCATCTAACTTGATTTTCCTTCCAAATAGCCAATTTTTACAATAAAATTTGTTGAATTATATTTGCTTTTCTTTTTTTTTTTCATTCTATAACCCTGTTCTGTTCCAAGTTCTAGTTTATGTAGGGCTACCTATACTATTCCATTAATCTCCCACTTGATTCTTATGGCAGTATCCAGCTATTTCAATTATGAGTTTCATAATGCACTTCAATAAACTGAAGATAAGAACTCCCTTGTTGTTCTTCCTTTTTTATTTTACTTATTTGAGAGAGAGCGCGCATGTGCACAAGAGGGGAAGGGGCAGAGGGAAAGGGAAAAGCAGACTCCCTGCTGAGCAGTGAGCCCAACATGGGGCTCTATCCCAGGACCCCGAGATCATGACCTGAGCTGAAAGCAGACACTTAATCAACTGAGCCACCCAGGTGCCCTGTTCTTTCTTTTTTAAAATGCTCTAATTCTGAACCAGAACAAGAAGACTCAGTTGAAGAGCAAGGAGCCCCTATGTGTTGGCTTCACACACTGCCATGGGATCTGGGACTGTGGGCCACACATGGCAAGGGAGGAGTCCCTCCATCAAGCCCCGAATAGCACCCAGGGAAAGTGCCGTGGGCATGGTTGCAAGAAGGGAGTGAGCAGAAATGCACCCTGAGGGACACCTGGATGGCTCAGTTGGTTAAGCGGCTGCCTTCGGCTCAGGTCATGATCCCAGCGTCCTGGGATCGAGTCCCGCATCAGGCTCCTTGCTCGGCAGGGAGCCTGCTTCTCCCTCTGCCTCTGCCTGCCACTCTGTTTGCCTGTGCTTGCTCGCTCGCTCGCTCTCTCTCCCTCTCTCTCTGACAAATAAATAAATTAAAAAAAAAAAAAAAAAAAGAAATGCACCCTGAGGCCTCAACCATGGAGTCCCCAAAAAGTGAGATGATGTGCAGGTGTTGGGTCAGATGGGACCCTTGCCCTCTGCTTCAAGAATCCTGCAGAGAAGCAGCGACCCCACGCCTACCTTCCTTCCTTTTACACTGATGAATTCATTACAATTGAAAGGTAGGACCCACTTGGGTTTCCACAGCAACCTCCACTCCATCCCTCGTGGAAACTGCCCCCAGGTGCCGCAGCCAGTGGCAGCCGGTCTCGGCTCCTGGCCCGGCTCTACCACTTGGCTCCCTCCATTCCTTCCAATGTCTTTCTGAAGGACCTTGGAAGGAGCGAGAACTGTTTGCAAGATGCCTCTTGGGTTTAGAAGGCACCAATTGTTTATCTAATGTAATAAATATAAAATACTGTCTTTCAACACTAAGTTTTATGAGAAAGAGCCACAATATTCTCTGTGTGCTGTCGCAAGCTCCTCCTTGGTTGTGGGAAACCACGGAAGAAAGAGGGAATGGTGGATGCAGTGAAGCTTAGGAGAAATTCTTCAGCCTATGATCTCCAAACATGCCACATCACCTGGTCCCCAGAGGTCTTCCTGGAGGCAGCACGGAGGTCCCACTGAGAATAAGAAGCTGGTAGCTTCATTCCCCTTTTCCAGGCTTCCCTGGGAACCTTCCTCCCCCTCCTTGGGGACCTTAGAGCAATGAGGGAGGCTGCTCAAGCCCATCCTGGGTCCTCTGGCCCTAACCACATCACCATCATGGGTAGAATCTCCCCTTGCGCCCCAGATTTCTATCCCCTAGTTATTTAAATACCAACCTACATACTTCTTTCTGTGAAGGATTTGGCAGATGTAATTAAATCTCAAGTCAACTGACCTTAAAACTCAGAGATTATCCAAGTGGGCCTGACCCAAATAGTGGAGCATTTAAAGGCAGAGAGTCTTCTCTGGCTGGTGACAGAAGAGGAAGTCAGAAGGATTCAAAACACAAAGGGAGATTTGATGTGCCTTTGCTGATTTGATGGTGAAGTTGGTCATGTGAGAAGAAGTGCCAACAGCCCTAAGTTGCTCACAGAGCGCCCTCGAGTAGTGGCCAGCAAGGAACTGAATTCTGCCCATGCCCTGAATGCACTAGACAGCAGATTTCTCCCCAGAGCTCCCAGACTATGGCTCGGCCCAGCCATCACCTTGAAGTCAGCCTTGGAAAACCCTGAGCAGAGAGAGCCAGCCACACCATGCCAGACTTCTGACCCACAGACTAGGAGCTAATAAATGGGTGTCATTTTAAGCTACTATGAAGCCACAGAAAACAAATACACCATCCAAAGGCAACAAAACGCAACTCCCACCCCAGCCCTCGCTGTGCTAAGCAGGGCAGCCAGGATTAGAGCCCCACTCTGTATTCGTCCTTGCAGGAAATTCCCCGTCAAAGATCAAAAGTTGGCTCAGCATGGTTCATGAAAGGAAAACCAATTGCTCCCTGCCTGGCTCCGTGCCCCCTGATCTGAGGGGAAAGGGAGAAAGATCTGCCCATATAATAGTGTCCCTGGCAGCAGGGACGGCAGGGCAGCAAGCGTGACCCATTAACACATCAAGAGGATGCCAGGGGACAGCATCACTAAAGCCCAGCTTTGATTTTTCCAGGCATGAGGGGGAGGAAGCCGGCAACAGAGGCTGTGTTCTGAATCCAAAGCCATCTATTTCGATGCCTTCAAAAGGGAAAATCATCTAAACCTCACAAGGGGAAGAAAAGAAAAGACGGAGGGAATGAAAGTCTCTGCAGCCAGGCAGCAAAGAAGAAGTTGTGGGGCCGGGGATCTGGGGCAGGGGCCCCACGGACCGCCACCAGAATGTTAAATGCCGTCGCCGTCCCCAGACCCGACAATTTGAGATTTAGGCATATTCAAGTTTTCTAAGCCTCAAATTAGCCCTTGTAAGAGCTTATCTTCTTTCCCCCCAATTGACTTTAATCAAGTGCTTCAGAAGCTGGGAAATATTTTAAGTTAATCAGGCCCTTAATGCGGGTGCCTAGGGAATGTGGCAGAGCTGCTGTTCCTCCCATTCGCCACATTCGCCACATCTCTTCCCTGCCTCTCTTCCCCCCCAGCGGTGTTTGTGAAATGCCTGGCAAACCGGTCTCTCAGTTGAAAGGGAGACGGAGGGAGAACCCGTTGACATGATGCATGATGGCAACATCACGGTTTTCCCCGCAGCGGCAGGCAGGTGCTCTTTCCCACCATGGGCTTGTAACGTGTCCTCCCAAAACGTGTCTGCTTGGCTCCGTTCCAAGCCCCCACCCAGCAGACACCTCGTGTGTGAACCCCAACCAGGAACCTGAGGTCTGACAAGATGATAAACGCCTGAATGCCCACACAAATTACTAACACTGGGGGCGCCTGGGGGGCTCAGTCGGTTAAGCGTCTGCCTTTGGCTCTGGTCATGCTCCCAAGGTCCTGGGGTCCAGCCCTGTGTTGGG